>JARVLU010000599.1:12153935-12171975 GCA_031762415.1 Simpsonichthys santanae | reverse complement strand
TGTGTGTGTGTGTGTGTGTGTGTGTGTGTGTGTGTGTGTGTGTGTGTGTGTGTGTGTGTGTGTGTGTGTTTGCATGTGTGTGTGTGTGTGATGGCTTGGAGCTGGATGTAGTTTCGCTGTCTTTTTATTTGTATTTAGTGAATTTGGAACATTTTCTCTCACCGGGGTGCTCTCAGTCCTCCCAGGCTTCTTGTCCTTCTTCACATTCAAACGTGTGAAGCTTCTGCTTCAAACGCTTCATTTGAGCGACACTTTGTGACATTTCCAGTCGTCCTTTTATGTCAAATTTACTTTCCCTTAAATGCTAAAATCATTTAGAAAAAAAAATCTACTAATAATCAAAGCTCCCTGCCACTTCTGATTATCAGGCGATACATGAATCATATTAAAATGATGTTTATTTACACACAACCCAGTTTTGTAAACTAAATCTTTTTTATTGACAGCAAAGCAACGATGTGATCTTTTAATTGTCCCAGGACGTCCATTAACTGGAGGCTGTTTTATTTGACTTGTGAGTTGTAACGCTCAAGGAACGTGAAGAAGTCATCGATGACTCTTCTCCTAACAGTTAGTGGACCTGTGGGAAGATGGCTTCCTGTAGATTTTGGAGGCGGAGCTTCAAGAACCGAGGCCACCAGGTGCTCGGAGGTGAGACGCCGTGGGAGTTTATCAGTTCCAAAGTTACCTTTTAAAATCTTTGTCCAAAGCCTCCTTTCAAGCCAAACTGTCATGAGAGACCCTACAAGAGGCTGTTGCCCCAGAAAACATCACCAGAATCATGTGGATGATCAGACCCCTCCACCACATGGGGGGGGGGGGGGGTGGCAGCAGTGACATCAGAGCAGAGCTGCTGCTCTTCCTCATCCATTAGGAGTCAGCTGATGCAGTTCAGGTTCTGGTTAGGAGGCCAGAGTTTGCTCGACGTTTCTGGTTGTGGGACATTTTGGGATCCCCAGGATCAGATGGAGAAAGTTACTGGAGAGAGGGAAGTCTGGGCTTCTTGTTAAGAGCTGCTGAAACTCATGACACAGAGGAGGAGGTTGACTTTTACTGAACCCTTCCTGAAAACTGAGAATCTCCACCAACGCTCGTCCTCAGATACAAGAGAAACACAGTGAGATTAAAAAACTAAAAAACTGGTTCAGCACTTATAGCAGGAGCCTGTGCTCAAAGGCTTTTTGCATTTTATGTTTGGTTTAAAACAACACGAGTTAACGTTTCGATTCAAGTGTCCACTCTTTACTTTGGACTGAAGGAGCAGGACACTCACAGGAAGTGGCTGCTTTCATTAAAGTGCTCCACTGTTTGTTTGGAGGGGCGCGTAGTGCTCCACTGAAGGTGACAACCCCTACGAGTGATCACTTTACACTGATATGGAACAAACCATCAACAGATGGAAGCTGGTGACTTTTGGAAAGTACAACTTGTCTCTTTTTTAAGTTTCTGTTTGTAGACGAGAGTTGTGCAGTGAAGTCTGGTTTTATTTAATTGTAGCACAGAGAAGTTAGAGTCAGTATAAATCTTCTAGTTAGCTGTGTAGAACTGAACCATCATGTTTCAGTACACAACACAAAATGTACAACAAATATCTCAGTTTGTGTTTTGAGTGTGAAAAAGGTCATCTTGTAGAAATCCAGTTTTAAATCTACGTTTTGTTTGTACTAAATAACATTCTCCCACCCAAGTGCAAGTCAATTACATTCTCATCAGTTTATTTACTGAATAAAGTGCCAATTTATAAAGTTTTCTAAGGTTAAAATAAATTTAAAAAATGTTCAATACAGAACCAACTGGACTTTATTTGTTATGAAACGTCTTCTGTAACAAATAAAGTCCAGTTTTTTTTTTTTTTTTTTTTTTTTGTATTGAACATTTTTTTGATTTTATCATCTCCTGGATGACTGAGAATCTTCACCAGCATATTTTTCTAAGGTTACCATGAAGAATAAAAAACAGTCCAAATCATAAATCCAATTCAAATAATTACAATCAATCATGTTCTTTTTATAACACAACCTTCACATACAGAACTTTATGAAACCACCAGCAGTTATCTGTCTAAAGGAGCCAGGAGATGGTAAAGTGTTGGGTTCAGGGTGATCCTGCCTCATCCTGTGACCAGTCCAGGGTGCACCCCGCCTCTAGCACAGGGACTGCTGTGTCCAGCAATAACTACCATGATGGATGGATGGATGGATGGATGGATGGATGGATGGATGGATGCTCCCTTTTAACAGGAAGAAACCCCCTTAAAGAAACACAACCAAACCTAGAAGGAGACGAGAGGAAGGAGACGCAGGCAATCAGAAGGGTTGGTCCAGGTGTAGTTTCTATGGAAAAATAAGGGGGGGGGGGGGGGGCGGGGGGATCAGGCGAATGACAGGAGAAGACATGTCAGCCTCATGGACAGAAACTGGATGTTGGTTCCACAAGAGAGGAGCCTGATATCTGCTTTCAGAAACTCTGGGAACCACAAGTAAACCTGCAGTCTGAGAGCAAAGTGCTCTGTTAGGAAAGTATAGATAACATAATGCAAGATCTGTAAAAAAGAGCTGGAGCTAGGTTGTTGAGGGCTTTGTATGTTATAATTAAGATTTTAAATATTATAAATGTGAAAGGGAATTAATGGAGAAAAGCTAAAACTGGAGATCTCTTATCAACTCTCGTTAAAACACTGGCTGCAGCATTTTGTTTCAGCTGAAGACTTTAACAAACGTTTGGACACCCAGATTTAAAAAAAAAAGTTACAAGAGTCCAGCAGAATCAATGCATGAAGCTTTTCACTGCATAAAGTTGGGACAAAATGTTTAAAGGACCTTATTGGTCCTTGTAACTTTTTGAATGTGGGGGTTAAAGTCCTGTCCTGATCAAAACTTTAGAGCTGGAGGACAAATGAATGTCAATGGAAGGCTGCACAGCTTATTTCTAAGATGCTCAGGTCCAAATCCACAACCTCTGTCTTGTCTGAGGTCAAAAGCAGAACATTAAGGGTCATCCAGGTTTTATAAGTAAAGTTAGGGTTGGTTATCTTTCAAAGTGTTTTTTTTTTCTATAACATTTAAAAGAGAAGCATATAACTGTTCATAAATGACCTCAAAGTACACAGAAAGGAACGCCGTGCAGATCAGAGTGAGGTTTGTTTCCAGTTGAAGCAGCTATGAGATGTTTTTATTCACAGAGACCAGAACAATCTGTCATGTCAGTCTTCTTGAGTTATCACTCTGCTGCTCATACAGCCAAAGTTTACAGAAAATCCTGTTTCTTAATGAAACTTTATTAAAAGAAAAGAGAGAAAAAAGTGAAGTGCTATCTAATTGAAGGCGTCAATATTCAAGCTGACAGAATCAAACAGGAGACGATGGCACAGAGAGAGGTTTTCCTTCTCTGCAAAGCTCCAGCCTGTAATCTCTAGAAACACTTGAGATTTATTGAACGTCTGCAATTACGTTAAAAAACCATAATTTTGCACTTCTGTGCAGTTTCAGGCTCCACAGAAAAGCGCACGTTTGATTTCTGAGACAATGATGTGCACGTTCAAATCTTTTCATCTGGTGATCAAAGAGTTGCGTTCTTAGATCGAGACGCTTCTCGTCGATATTTAATCAAGGTTCTGATCCAAAAATTGATCCCATCTTGTGCCTCTGTGAAGCCAGAGATAAGCAGGCTGAGAGACGGAGCTGCTGAACGCGACGTGGAGCTGGTGAGGACACGTTCGGTTTGACAGAAGCTACACTGGACCAAAACAACATGATACACAAATGTCCCATCACTGAGGGATTTGAACAGTGAATGTCTGTAGTTTTCTAAATGAGTGTTTTTTTTCTGGACTGGAACTGAACAGGGAATGAAAGTAAACCTAAATGTTTTTGGTGCAAGATATTCACTGTGGAGAAGAAATTTAGGGATTTTTTGAGGCAACGCAGAGTAATGGATCCTAGTGAGTAGAGGGGACAATTTTATCTACAATGGCACAATGGCGGTGCCAGGGGGTGGACTGGGGGGCGTTGGCCCCCATAGATTAATCTTCAGCCACTACCAAAGGTCACCCTAATCATTTGAGGAAACTTATATATGTATGGTGGTGGCCATCTTGGATTTTGACTTGGAAACTCAACTTTTGTTACATCCAGATGCAGAAGTTGGTACCTCGCTTATTTTTCAAGTTATCTACAACATTCATGGACGGACAGACAGTGTTTCCTGTTCCCCAACTGCTCCACGACGGGGACTAAAATAGTATTGGCTTCCATTATCTTTTACCCGCTTCTTCCTTTCTGGGTCACAGGGGACACTGGTGCCCAAATTCAGCTGTCCCTGTGGACATCCTGGACATGTCTCCAGTCCATCACAGGGACACATAGGCAGATTAAACAAATTCACTTTCTCACTCACACCAAGGGACAATTTAGAGTTACCAGTCAGCCTAACATGCTTGTTTTTGGTTTGATTTGAACCGGTGACCTGCTCACTGAGACGTGGCAGCTCTAACAACTGCACCACCGTGCCGCCTAGTGTGAATTTAGTATCAACTTCTTAATGTAAAATAAGTTCATGCGGATTCATCAACGGAAAGTGATTTACATGTAGAAACACTGAAACCACAAGATGCTCCAGATAAAACACCGTGCATCCAGTTGAATTAATGAATGATCTTGTGTCGAGCTCCTTTCCGACGCCAATCATCTACCAGCGCAGAATGTTAAGTGACTGCTGAAGAGCTGTAATTAAACATCTGAACATGTTTGTTTTGATCTCACTGCTCTTATCTTCTGCCTTTGTGCACGCGCATTCATTAGCCATTGAATGTGGTTATTGTTGTCTCTGTGAGAAAACAGAGCACGGTGGCACTTTTACGACAATGTGTTGTACAACACACACACACCCACACACACACACACACGAGTCTGAACAGGGTTTCATCGTTGTGCCGGCTGAAATTTAAAATCACGTTTCGCTTTTGTTGACCGCTCACTTAAAGCTCTTTTCTCTGCGAGTCAAATTTACATTTTCAAACCAAACCTTTGTATCTGATTAATTAGGAGCACATCTCTGTCACTCTCCACTGAGCACACAAGGGTCTTTTTGGTTTCAGGCTCCTGCCAAAGGACACCCTGACACGTAGGCAACCTGTTCTACCCCCTGAGCAGCTCTGACCTCACATTAAAGGAGAAAACGGGACAGGATCAGTCCAGCGGCCGCACAGCTGGGCCTGAGTTGTTGCTCACATCGTCATGTTCAAAGGTTTAGTGCGGTGATTCTTTTAAACAACTTTTTTCTCTGGTATTTAGTGGAAATGTGAAAATTTACCATTTAACAGGCACAGTGCCGCTGGAGCTGTAGACTGTGTGTCAGTGCAGTTTGGGGATTGAATCAAGAAATATCTGTTTATTAAGTCTTTGTTGGAGTAAAACTTAATTTAATGATTAGATCAAAAATCTGGTTTATTTCTACAGACTTACCCTTAGTTACCTCTTTTACTTACTGATTCTTCTTCTGGTTGCACCTCCTGTTCTCTCTTTAGCACCGCCCTGGTGTTCAGGAGGAGAACTGCACCAAGTGCAACCAGAGGAGATGTCTGCCAAAGACAAACCTGTCAGCAGTCTTTTTATTTAATCATTTACCAGATATGTTTGATCAGTTCCAATTCCTAACAGACTGAAGCATCTAGATCTTATTCTAAAACAGAATCGGTGCACGGCAGCTTTACGGGTGCAGTCACCTTCAAACCAGGTTTGTTTGTAATACGGTTGATTGTCACGTTTTCAATCTCGGGGAGTTAACTTGAAACGTATTGGACCACACTGCATTGAGATTAAAGGCTAAATCATATGGTGTTGCTTTTTTGCAGCTTCTTTATTTTATTTTTTATTTTATTTAAAAGTTTATCTATTAAAAAAAAAACAATACAAAACAACCCCATAAATGATAAGAATACAAAATATAAAATGAAATGTAGCAGAAAGAAGAAGAAAAATAAACTCTTATTATATTTGCCCCTGTTTTCAAACAATTAGTTCAAACAATATTAAACTTCAACTTCAACTCAAACCTAAACTTCAACTTAAACTTCAAGTAACAAAACAAAAGACTAACCCTTTCTAATTTTTCTAACTAAAATACATTCTTCATCTTTAATATATCAAATCAGCATGTTGACGTATTGCATCGGCCACAGACCACACATGCACGACCTGACCACACATGCACAACCTGATCACACATGCACGACCTGAGTGACGGTCATTTGAGCATCATGTCCAATCAAAACTTTTATCCATGATCTCCTTTAAACGTATGAGGTGCATTAAAGGTTGTGTTCAGTGTGTAGTTATTGCTTCACCACAAGAAGTCAGGCTTTGATTATTTCTGAACTAAAACTCAGATTGATGAAGCCTGACACCGATGAAGACCCCGACCACTTCTGAAGGGGGTTTAAAGATCTGCTCTGTGGCACGTCTCCTGCGTTTGTTT
Source organism: Simpsonichthys santanae (assembly GCA_031762415.1). Classification (NCBI taxonomy): domain Eukaryota; kingdom Metazoa; phylum Chordata; class Actinopteri; order Cyprinodontiformes; family Rivulidae; genus Simpsonichthys; species Simpsonichthys santanae. Next base: position 12,165,501 of record JARVLU010000599.1, on the reverse strand, counting down.
GGGCCGGTTTACATTCTTGAACAAAGCAGCTCATACTCACCTTGACATTTTATTTTGAAGTGCACTCAGCGGTTTTGCCCACAGCAAAACATGCAGTCATCAGAAATGCCACCACCAAATATCAATAACATGAAATTAAACTCCTGGATGAGCTGCAGAGGCGGCTCAACCCCCAGTTTATTTCTGTACAGGGTTTAACAATCATCTCCATAAATCCATCTAACATTAAAAAAAATAAAATAAAATAAAATTAATGATTGTTGCAAGAATGAGATCAGTTGTCTTAAACTAGTTTTAAAAATATTTTATATTTATTTGGACAGTTTTTGTTGTTGCCCTTTTTAAACCCATTTATTTTCAATAAGTTATAAGGGAGTGGTGGCTCAGAGGTTAGAGAAGGTGGGCCTGGGATTGGAAGACCACCGGTTCAACTCCCTGAACAAACAACATCAAAATGTGGATGAAGGTAAAACACCCACAACTGCCTCCACCCTCATTTGCCCCACTCTGGGCCCTTGAGCAAGGCCCTTAACCCCCACCATCTGCTCCCCCAGGTGCCCTAGATGGCAGCTCTCTGCTCCGCACAGAGGGCTGTGGTAGCTTGATGGTCTGTAGTTGCCTCAGGAAGGGCATCTGGCATAAAAACAATCGCCAAGTCTTCAAGTGAGTTTGTTCGCTGTGGTAACCCCTGAGGAACGGAGCAGCCGAAAGAATAAAAAGAAAAATAAATAAAATAATAAAATGTGAAGGAAAGAACTAGAACTAATTAGGGTTCAAGTTCTTATAGACAAGGCTCGCTGCCAGGACAGGTGATCAGAGCTGATACATCCCTTTCAAAAATCCAACCTCCACCAGACTGAAGGTCTGTGGACTCAGTCAGGTCTGAAACCAGGAAACTCTACTAGTTCTGACTACAAAAACAACAGAAGGTCAGAGGTCAGGGTGTGTAAACTTCTGACCTCCGTGCTCCAGGAACACGCGCACACATCTCTCCTTCCCTTTAGCGGCAGAGAAGTGCAACAGAGTCCAGCCATTGGCATCTCGTATCTGAGGGGAGTAGCCTCGCTCCAACATCCTCCTGACGGTGCAGACGTCGCCCGCCGCCACAGCAGCCTGGATCTGCAGCTCCTCATGGAGATCAGGGTTCCCTCTGCAGTGATGGTTCAGCATCCTGTCGCAGGTGGAAGAAGAGAGAAGAGTCACCTGGACCGGACCGCTGGCAGTACAGTCAAAAACTTTTACAGACTCTGATGCGAAAGGTGTTTTTCTGTTTTGTGTGTAAAAATATACAAGAAAAATCTAAAAGTTAAGTCAGGTCCTCTGGACGGATTAAAAATAAATAAATTGTTGAAATGTTTCATCTTTTATCCAAAAGACTTCGAAGCTGCAAGTTGTACAAAAAGCACCTTCTCATAGTGGATCAATCAGTTTATTGTAGACATCCAGAACTAGCTGTTCACATTATTTTTTTAATCCATCCAGAGGACCTGACTTAACTGTGTTAAATTTTTCTACCTGGATTATTGAGCATGCATCAGGATACAAGAAAAAATGTATGATAAAACGCAGTCAGTGTGATGAAACAACGTTTACCTTTTGACCAGCTGGAAAGATGGACTTCTTTTAGTCATGATGCTGCTGAACCTGCAGAAGAATGACTGCAGGAACCAAGAAGACAAAACAATCACTAACAGAACCACACAGTACTGGGACAAGTTCACATCCTCCAGGTCCAGGTCCATGACATTAAACTGATCTGGTCCTTGTGCAAATGATTTTAATTGAACCTCAACTGAACCAAAACAGAGCAGCACAATGGCTCAGTAAAAATCCCGGCCAGGGGCCTTTCTAGGTGAAGTTTGAATGTTCTATCCGTACATGTGTGGGTTTTCTCCGGGTACTCCGGTTTCCTCCCACAGACCAAAAACATGCATGATAGACTGATTGGTAACTCTAAATTATCCCTAGGTGTGATTGAGAGTGAATGGTTGTTTGTCTTGTTTGTCTCCATGTGTCTCTGTGATGGACAGGAGACCTGTCCAAGTGGATGTGTGATGGACTGGAGACCAGTCCAGGTCTCCTTGTGATGGATTAAAGACCCGTCACTGTGATGAACTGGAGACCTGTCCAAGTGACCCATGATGACACAGTTACTGTTGGACATGGGCATCAGTGACCTCCACGAATCGGAAAGGAAGAAGCAGGTAAAAATGGATGGATGAACCAAAACAACAGAGTCTAAAGAGTCATTTATTAAACAGAAACTTGTTTTATTCCAGTTCTGCTGCTTCCACTGAACCTCAGAGGTCCAGGATCAGGAGCTGATCAACTGAGCCTCATCAGGGGGACCAGCTCAGATCTGGACCACACAGATGTATGTCAACACAATACACAGGATGTAACTGGGACCCTGTGTACATAATTTCATCCCACTGGGACCCTGTGTACATAATTTCATCCCATGACAATAAAGAATCTCTGACTCTGAAAGACATCAGCAATGACCTCAGAGAAGTAGTTGCTGCTAATCAATCTGAAAAAGGTCAAAGGTCATTTAGAGTCCATTGTTCTGCAGAGAGAAAGCTGATTCACCATCATTTTTAAACAGGAAACAATTAAAAGAAATCAGGCCTGGCACCACATAATTGCTGCTTTACAGCACGTTCCTGTTGTGCAGAACATTAAAAAAGCACAGATATCCACTCCAGCATCACATCACACTGACACATGGGAACCATGATCCCCCTACGACAGAAGGGGCCAGAAAAAACAGAACCAATAAGGTGCTGGAATGATCCTGTCACGAGTCCAGAACCTCACGCTGAACGAGACGCAGTGGTGACCCTTTCGAGAGCTGAACAGAACCCTCAATGATGGAAAGAAGAGTGGTCCAGAACTACTCTAGAACCATGTGAGAGACTGATGAAGCTGACCCACACTTCATACCAGTCGGTGGCGGTAATGCACACCATAAGTTGTTTGCCAACCACCAAGAAGAGACTGATGGGTTCAGTTGGGTCAGGGCTGGACCCAGTTTCTGTTGAATAAATAAAGACTTGGTGGAACCTGTTGTTTCTGGATCATTGTAGAACATGGTTAATGGATCACGTGTGATTATATTTTATTATAGATCGACTTGTTTTATTAAATGGACTTAAACATTTTACACCTGAGATTATTTCTATCCTGAATTACCGGTAGTTAAATATAAATAAACCTGAATTTAAATCAAATAAAGACTAGATTCTTGTTTGATGTCCTGATCCAGAAAACCCTGAAATGAAAGGACTTTTAACCCAAGCATCAGATTATTGTTCATAAAAGCAAAACAATTCAAACAAAACAAATAAATAAACAAACAAACAAATTCTAAATGGTAAAGCTCTTTTTGGACAAAGTGGATAAAACATTTAAAGACTGAAATAAACAAACAGTGATATGATTATTAAAATAAACACAAAAGCCAAAATAACATTTTAAACTTTATGTTGATTATTTTCTCTTGAGAAGCTGCTTTAAATTGAACTGGATGGAGTTGTTAAACGCTAAAGAGGCTCTAATCACCAAGCTAACAGAGCTAAAACCCCAGGGTCAGATTTAATGGGTCAGACTCTGAGCACACCTGGTTCAGGTCGTGTTTTCACCTGCAGCTGTTAGCTGCAGCTGTGTTAGCATGTGTGGTAACAGCTGCAGCTAACAGCAGCTTTCAAGAGATTCTGAGCTGCTTATTGTTCCAGGATGCAAAGGATAAAGGTAAAAAGCGAGAGCCCAAACACTGAACCAATAACACAACGCAAACTAAATATTAACGGAAAAGCATCTGCTCTGATTTGATAAAACAAAGACTTACTGTCCGGACGCTAAACGGAAGCAGCCGTTCATCCAACTGGCCTCCAAAACAAACGTTGCATCTTTCCGACACTTCCGGTTTAGATACGACACAAAACAACAAACTTTAGAGTTAATCGCAACTTTGTTTACAACACCTGGAACCGAGGCTGAGGCTCATTTCACTGACAATTTGTGCTAACTACAAAAACACAACAGAAGACCTCGACCGGAAAAACAGGACGACTTCCGTCTCTCTTCAAAATAAAAGCATAGTAATTTTTATTAGCCTGAATTTTTTTTATTTTTATTTATTTTATTTATTTTTTTTTTTTTTTGTAATTTAAAGGTAATTTCACCAACTATGTGATCAGCTAAAAAAACAAAACAAAACAAAAAAAAACTACATTTGGACTTCTCAAACCTGAACCAAACAATAGCCCAATGATGTGTTCGACCAACCTTAAGAAATAAGGTGGAAGGTCATCAGGGCCTGGAGATCTTTTAGACTCCATAGACCTTTTAACAATTTATTAACCTCATCAACAGTGAAAATGTGAAGGTGTGGTTTACTGAAGATTGATTTGAAGGAGAAATGATTTGTAGATGTTTGGCTTAAAAGAGAAGTTGTTTTCCATTAGTACCATTAGATACGGTACCTCTGCCAGAGACTGCAGTTCCACACCCAGAACAGAGCCAGCTCTCCTGGTAAGCTTATTTAGAGATTCCTTTTATATATTATTATGTATTTTGGTGTTTGAAAGCCACTGGACTGTCAGGTTTAGAAAATAAATGTCTCAGTTTCTCTGAAACTCTTGCAATATACGGAATGATCAGTGGTCTAGGTCTGAGTTGCTCCTTTTCACATGATGGCTGGCTGGAGTCCTGTTTGAGTTTCTTCTCTCTCTGCTCTCAGGAAAGCCCAGATAGAATACCCACATTGCTCCAGGGCCTGTCTTGTGTGGGATTTCTCCTTCTGCCTGGCTCTTGTATTTGTGGGGACACTGTCCTCTCTGTGGTACAGAGTCCTAATGACTTCCCTAACCTACCCATCACTTCCTCACCCCCTCTATTTCTTTTACCAACATGTCCATTAATGTCTGCTCCAATCACCACTCTCTCCTCCCTGGGAATACTTTCTATCACTTCCAGATCCTTCCAAAATTTATCTTTCTCCTCCACATCACATCCAGTCTGTAGAGCATAATCACTGACAATGTCTAGCATCAGTCCACCTACTTCTACCTTCAGGCACTTAACTCTATCTGACAAGTCCAAAAACGTTCAAGGCAAAAACAACTGGAGTTTATTTGTAACAGAAGACATTTCACTTCTCATCCGAGAAGCTTTTTCAATTCAAAGAGCAAAGAGTGTGGGGTTCAGGTTATAAAGCTAAGTGTGATAAGATACATATACATATTCAAATTGACTTAATCACATCTCACAGTAGGGGTATGTTAAGGTCTAAAAAAGTTAAGTCTGGTCCTCTGGACATTCAAAAAAAATTTGTAGAAATGTTTTGTCTTTCGTCCGAAAGACTTCTTCAGTCTGAGGAGCTATATTCAGCTCAGTCTTGTAAATGGCACCTTCTCATAGTTAAGGTCTTTGTTAATCTAATTCACAGATGAGGCCCCTCTGTTCCCATCAGGTGTGAAACTGGTTGGGTATCAGTACTAAAGCGGCATTATACATTTCTGAAAGTTTAACTCTGAGGCCTCCTCTGTTTAGAGATGGTTTCTCTCTTTTTACATACATTGCTTCCTTCACCCCCCTCTCAAACCATCTGTGTTCTTGGTCCAAAATGTGAACGTTTTGGTCCTCAAATGAGTGTCCCTTATCCGTGAGGTGGAGGTGAACAGCTGATTTTTGTTCAGAGGAGGTGGCTCTCCTGTGTTGAGCCATGCGTCTGTGAAGAGGCTGTTTAGTTTCTCCAGTGTAGAGGTCTGGACAGTCCTCACTGCAGTGAACTGCATAAGCTACACCACTCAGTTTTTGTATACCGGTAGGTGTTTTATCCTTAAGGTAGACCAGCCTCTTTCTGAGAGTCATGTTGGGTTTGAAATGTACTGGGATGTTGTGTTTGTTGAAAATCCTTCTGAATTTCTCTGATACTCCAGCCACATAAGGGATGACAACTCTGGATTATTGAGCATGGACTTTGTTGATAAGGGATGACAATGTTTTTTTGCCTGTTCTCCTTTTTCTGTTTATTAGTGTGTTTTGTAGATTTCCTCACTGACTTGACAAAAACCCAGTTAATATATCCACATGTTTGGAGAGCTTCTTGGATGTGCTTCTGTTCCTTTTCATTTGGATTTAACATGTCCTGGATGACTGAGAATCTTCACCAACCTATCTGACAAGCTTTTCATCTCTACTACATTCTTTGCCTGCTCCTCCTTCAGGACCACCCCTACTCCATTTCTCTTCTTATCCACACCATAGTTAAACAGTTATAACCCTGCTACAATGCTGCAAGCCTTTCTGCCTTTCCATTTGGTCTCTTGGACACCAAAAACATCTACCTTCCTTCTCTGTATCATGTCAGCCAGCTATTTGCCTGTCATTGTCCCGACATTTAGAGTTGCAAACCTCAATTTAATTGTTTTGATTTTATTTTTAATTTAAATAATTCTATTAAATTATTAAATGTAATTTAATGTTATTATTTTATTTATTTAGTTATTTAATTCAATTACTTAATTAAAATAACTTAATTTATTTCATTTTATTGATTTGAAAATTGAAATAATTTTGTCATCACTCTTTGTTGAAAATATTCAAGTCTCTTGTAAATGAATCCCCGAGGCTCAGTGGGATTAACCTGTAGAAATAAAGGTTGAATGAATGAAACATTTAATCTGAACGTCGTGTATCCTCCTTGTCTTTAGGGGGTGCTAAACTCCGCCTTCTTGTTCTCCATTGATAAAAACAGAAGAAGAAGAAGCAAAGAAAAACAAATATGGCTGCTGTCTGCTCACCGCTGCCCTCTGATGAACTCTTCCAGGTTGTGACGGATCTTTACCAGTGTTTTACTCGCGGGTTCTGTCCAGAACCGAGCTGTCGGGATGTCGCGGTTCAGATTCTTTCCGGGTTGTGTGGACGGGTGCCTGGAGAAGACACGTGCAGCAGCTGGGAGCTGACCTCCATCTCTGTGAGTCTGCTGAAGAAGCTCAGCTGCAGTCTGGTTCTCCAGAACCTGCCTGCAGAGTCCGCGGGCCTCTGGGATGAGGTTCTGAGGGTTCTGCTTGAAGACCTAGATCTGATGTCTCAGCTGGTGGGTTCCTGTGGTTCCGGTCCAAACAGACACTGAAGAAATCCAATGATGTAAAAGACAGCTGATGTGTGTCCAGGTGCAGCTGCTGCAGGCGGAGGATCAGCTGATCTCACATCTGGCTGCAAAGACCGCGTCCCTGTGCGTCCTCTACCGTCTCCGGAAGTCTGTGAGTACTGGCAGGCGACCATGTAACAGCTGGTCAGGTCCAACCATGTCCTGAAAGTACTGGCGGTGCGGGCAATCATGTAGTAGCTGGTCAGGTCTTGTACAGTCTCTTGACATCTGTGAGTACTGACAGGTGACCATGTAACATCTGGTCAGGTCCTCTCCTGAAGTTGAATACAGGTGACCATGTAACAGCTGGCCAGGTCCTCTACCATCTCCTGAAGTCTGAGTACTGGTGGGGCGGGCAGTCATGTAACAGCTGGCCAGGTTCTACAGTCTCTTAAAATCTGTGAGTACTGACAGGTGACCATGTAACAGCTGGTCAGGTTCTGTACAGTCTCTTGACATCTGTGAGTACTGACAGGTGACCGTGTAACATCTGTCAGGTTCTACAGTCTCCTGAAGTCTGAGTACTGACAGGTGACCATGTAACAACTGGTCAGGTCCTCTACCATCTCCTGAAGTCTGAGTATGGCAGGGCGGGCAATCATGTAACAGCTGGCCAGGTTCTACAGTCTCCTGAAGTCTGTGGGTGCTGACGGGCGAATGTGTAACTGATGAACCGTAACAGATACTTGTACAGTTCTGTGGTGTAAATCAGAGTGAACTGTAAATAAAATCTGTTTGAATATTTTTATTGATGAATTCAGGCAAAGTAAACAAAAACAAAGTTTTTAAAACTGGTCTGTTGGTCCCTTAAAGACATGATTACCCAGTAATCTTTACAATCTGGTCGTGTTTCCAACTGTTTGACCTGCACCAGTCTCTCCATCAGACCTTCAGCCCGCTTCAAGGAACAGATTCTGGGTGGTTTGGGTCGGTTCTGTTCACAGAGCAGAGGAACAAAGAGCTGTCTGATTATAGACCATGTTGAAGGTAAAGACTACAAGACCATGTCCAAGCTGCTTCAGGTTCTTCTGAACACAGATGACAAGATTATTCAACAGTCGAAGGTTCACAAGACTGTGGACAACCTCCTAGGATCTGGACGCAAGGGGAATTGCAACCCCAGACAGATAAACGGCAGAAAAGGAGCTGAAGCTTCACTCAGACATCAAAGATCGTCCTGTTTTGAATCTTGATGATGAAGAAGACCCAGGAGGCTAAAATGTCCTGCTGACAAGAACAAAGGTTCTGATGAGACCAGACTGGACCGTTTGGTTCTGGTCACATCAGTCTGTGGTTCTTGTTGAAGGACCAGCACATTTATTTTGTATTTGTTCTTTCTTCGGCTGTGGTCGGAGCTAAAATCTATCTGTTTCTAAATGTCCCCTGTGTCTCCAGGGGGAGGTGTGTCCCATTTGGCAGGAGACGTGTGTCCAGGCGTTCTGCAGCTCCTGTCCCACTGCAGAATTGGACGCGTGTCTCTGGTCTCTGACGGAGGTCCTTAAAAAGCTTCTGAAAGGATCCAACTCAGGTCTGTGTCTCAACGAGTTCCTGGGTTCAGATTTAAAACATCAACAGGAATGAAGCCAAACTTTGGCTGTTTAGCTGTCTGATTTGTCTCTTCATCTCCGTGTGTCCCTCCGTCAGCGATTGTTGGACGTCTGGTGTCTTCGTTTGACCTCAGCCTCAGGACTTTATGTTCCAAGCTGCTCCCTGAAGCCTCCTCATGTTGGGCAGGTTTTACCTTCAGGAGGTCCTGGGAAACAACGTTCTGCCTCCTGCTGGACCTGCTGGAGGTTCTGACTGCATCCAGGTTGATTGTTGGACCGGGGTTCTGCCAGAGACCGCTTCAGGTCCAGTTCTCAGCCCTCCTGACAACCATCAGCTGCTGCACGCAGGACTTTGTTAAAAACCGAACGCTGCTGCTTCTCAAGAGACTTCTACTCCAGAAGGTCGGAGACGACTGGTCTTTGGGAGGACTGAGGTCCGAGGACCTGAACTCGGACCTCAGGGTTCTGTCTCAGAGCGTGCTGGCAGCTGTGGCTAACGGGTGGTTGCAGACGGTTCAGGTAGAACCAGGCGGTTTCTTTGGAGGGACACGACCCGTCCAAAGAGACGACGGTCCGAAACCAGATGGTGTGATGTTCCGAGCTGTCAGCCTGGTCCTTCTCAAGTCCACAGAACTTCAGTTCCAAACGCTGGACGCTGCAGGTGAGTCCAGCGCGTGTCTGATGGTGGCTCCAACCTCTCATGGTGGAACATCAGCCACACATTTGTTTTGATTATGTTTTGCAGTTGTCAGTAAACAGGACTTTTCCTGACATCCATCATCCATCCATCCATCCATCATCCATCCAGTATCTTCTGCTTATTTCAAAGTCGGGTCACGGGGCAGCAGCTTGAGCAGAGAGGTCCAGACATGTCTTTCCACAGCCACCTCTTCTGGGAGGACACCAGTGTGTTCTCAGGCCAACCGAGGGACATAGTCTCTCCAGCGTGTCCTAGGTCTTCCCTGGGGTCTCCTCCCAGGCGGACATGCCCGAAGCACCTCCCCACCTGCCCGAACCACCGCAACTGGCTCTTCTTGATGTGGAGGAGCAGCGGTTTTATTCTGAGTCTCTCCTGATCACTGAACTTCTCACACTATCTCTAAGGGAGAGTCCAGTTATCCTGCAGAGGAAACTCATTTCAACCACCTGCATCCACGATCTCGTTCTTTCAGTCTCTACCCAGAGCTCGTGACCATGGGTGAGGGTAGGAACATAGACTGACCGGGAAACGGAGAGCTTTGCCTTACAGCTCATCTCTCTCTTCACCACAACGGACCGGCACAGAGTCTGCAATACTGCAGACGCTGCACCAATCAGTCTGCCAATCTCACATTCCATTCTTCCCTCACTCGTGAACAAAACCCTGAGATACTTGAACTCCTCCACTTGAGGCAGAACCTCGTCCTCGACCTGAAGAGAGAAATCCACCCTTTTCTGTAGAGTAGTGGAGCCTCAGCTGCTGGGGTGCTTCACAAAACCCCCGACTGGAATTAAAACAGCTAAAACATCGTTTAGGGTGAACTAATAAACTTTTTTTTTTTCATTCCATAAAATATATATTTAGTCTATTTAAAATTATATATTTTTGAATAAAAGTGACTTGATATTTTTATTCAGGGCGGGGGAGTGGTGGCGCAGAGCCTAGAGAAGGTGAGCCTGTGATCAGAAGGTCGACGGCTCAACTCTCCAGACCAACAACTTCAAAATGCTGGTGGGAAAGATGAAGCACCCACACCTGTATCTACTCTCATTTCTCCCCTCTGAGCCCTTGAGCAAGGCCCTTAGCCTCCACCTTCTTCTTCCCTGGGCACCCTAGATGGCAGCTCTCTGCTCCACACAGAGGGCTGTGGTAGCTCAGTGGTCTGTGGTGGTGTCAGGACCCCTGAAGACGGGAGCAGCCGAAAGAAGATGATTCAGGCTGAGGTGGCTCCAAAGGTCTGTCCAGGTTATTGTTGACAGAACCTTAAAAGTTCTGTTTCTGATTGGTTGAGGTGGTCCATGTCCCCCTGAGGGACACCTGCTGTTGGGAAGCTAAAGGACCTCACAGGTCTGAGACAGGAAACCAGGAAGGACACAAACCTCTGGAATCTCACTGAACAAGTTTGGATCAAATCTGAGGGACATTTGGACCAAAACTCTGAACTACTGACCAAGTTTCTGCAGGGACTGTCACACCTCCTGGTTCAGATCATCCAGGAACAGGAAGTCAAGTCCAGTGTGTCTGTGGGGTCAGAGATCAGCTGAGTGAAGCAGAGAGGGAGGAACTTATTACAGCCTGACCTCCTGATTGGTTGTTCTCTGTCAGATGACCTGACCTGTCCCTCTCTGTCTTTTTTGTCCCTGTTTGTCCTCTGTGCAGGAGTGGACCGTGTCCCTGAGGTCTGTGGGTACGTCCACAAGCTGTGGGACTTCTTGAACCGGTTCAGCGGGTCTCTGAGAGTGGATCACCTCTGCTGCTGGGTCCACCTGCTGTTTGAGGAACAGGACGATGATCTGATGGAGGCTCTCAGGACATGCCTGTCCTTGTTCCTCATTTCCAGGTATTTTCACATGTTTCCAGGTGATAATGTTTTATTGATCGATTCAACAACCAAACTTCTTCTGGAGCGAGAAGTTGAGTTTCAACCCGAACATGGATTGATCTGCAGACATTACTCAGCAGATCTGATCGTAAAGATAAACAAACAAACGGTCTTCATCCAATACGGCTCCTACATGAACATCACCACAGCTGACCTGTTTACAGGTACATCGGCTGTTTCTGTGGGGGAACAGGCACATCTTTGGCTGTTATGTGTAAACAGGCACTTTGGCTGTTTTTATGTGTAAACAGGCACTTTGGCTGTTTCTGTGGGTTAAC
>JARVLU010000599.1:12116453-12129583 GCA_031762415.1 Simpsonichthys santanae | reverse complement strand
AGTTACGGCAGAATCGAGTTACGAACCGTTCTTAAGTCCGGAACCCGTTCGTAAGTCGAGGACTACCTGTATTGATAGAATAACAAACACTGATAAAAGTGAACACATGATGAAACATTAAATTTAAGAATAAGTTCTAATAATTCTTTGTCGCAAAAGGAGGTCATCGTTAGTAATAATAACACATTTACACATCAGACAGATAAAATTTGGTTAGAGAACCAGAAGTAGACATGAATAAATTTAGACCATAAAGGATTGCATGAAAGTGATTTTAATCACGTCATTAATAACGGTTAAAGACCCATAATGAACGTTTGGCCAAATTTAGCTGGTCTTTTTTTACTTTTAGCTTTTAGTTAGTAGTTTTCTATTTTCAGTTTTTAGCTCAGTTTTAGCTTCTTTAGTAAAAGTCAGGAGTTCTCAAACTGTTTTCAGACATTTAAATATCTAAATGTAAGTTATTGCACATTTGAATCATTTTTCCAGTAACTGTTTGATGACCTTCTTAAAGTTTTAATACGTCCAGTAAGTTGTGTAACTTTTTGTTGTGCTGCTGCCGGCTCATTTGTAGGTCCTTGGACAAACATCAAAGACACACACACACACACACACTCACACCTTGCCACCCTGCCATGCTGGCTGCCTCGTGCCGCCTCAGGCAACATGCAACATGCGTGACGTTTTAATCTTTGTTGTTGTTTTCTTTTTTTTACGAGGCTTGTTGACGTTTGTCCCAGTTTTGTGCAACGACCACCATGAGGTGGTGCTGAAATCCAACTTCCAAGAGCTGAGAGGTTCCAGCAGCCGTGCACACGCCCTGCCTGCAGCCGTGCACACGCTGAGCTCCGGTTATAGGACGCAGGTGTTGGACAGTGTTTTTACATTATGTGTTAGAAGATGTCTTGTGAACCACTGGACACTTCTTTGAGATATTGGTTGTGGATCAGTGGTTAGAGAGGTCCTCCTCCAAGAGTCGGAGGTTTGATTCTGCCAGTATGCTGCTATCACATGCTGAAGTGTCTCTGAGACACTGAAGTCCTCTCCAGTGTGTCCCATCAGTGTCTGAATGTGCATTGACTCTACAGAAGGATCTACATGTATTTAGATGAGCACAGTGTTGCATGGATGTGTGCGTGTGTGTGTGCATGGGTCATTGAGGACACAGACTGTGTTGTAAAGCCCTCTTCTTGGTTTTTGTAGGTAGTGAAGTGTTGTAAAAACTGTCATTTTATCATGACTTTAATTGAAAACTCTGGCCTGAAAGATGGCGGATGACCTGCATTCCTTCAAAGTTAGGCTTTAGTTGAAGATGTTCCTTTAGCCTGCAGAACTAGAAGAACATATTCAGTGAAAATATATGGTTATCATCTGAGAGGAAAATGACTCAAAGGCTGCTGCAGATCTGACCTGGGTCTTCCCACCAGTAACAGTTTCCACTGGATGGAAGCTGCACAATCATCTCTGCTCCAAGAGGATTAGGTGGGACTAAATTAGATTTGTAGAAAAGATATTTAGTTGGTCATTTGTTGGACCGAGCCTCGTTTATGTTTGGACTGTGAGTGCATGCTGTTGCACAACTGTTAGCTGGACGATCCATGTGTTGACAGAAGTTTTATCTGTCCTCCTTGCACAACCTCCCAGGACACGAATGCTCCACCATGAACTTCATCTCCCCCATGATGAGCTCACCGTTCAGATTAGACGAAGCTGTCAGCACCTGAGCTGCTGCTGTTTCAGGCAAATATTAGTTCCCAGAACCAGTTCCTGTCCTCGCAGATGATGACAAACAGAGACAACAACAAGAAGCTCAGTCCAGTGAGGCAGAGCATGCAGAAAGTGGCTCAGAAAATAAGAAGAAACAGGGTTGTGTGTGTGTGTGTGTGTGTGTGTGTGTGTGTGCGTGTGCATGCGTGCGTGTGTGTATCAGCACAGTAACCTAATATAGAAATCCAAAGTTAGAATCTGTAAGGAGTTAGGAGTCTCCAGAGATGAGGGTTAACAAATGGTTCTGGGCTCGGTTCCCACAAAGGAGGGAATTCCATCTCACCAATCTTAAGATATTTGCCCGCAAAATGTTGAAGCGTGCTGCAATGTGTGTGTGTGTGTGTGTGTGTGTGTGTGTGTGTGTGTGTTTTTGTGTGTGTGTGTGGGTGTGTGTGTGTGTGGGTGTGTGTGGCCAGAGGAGACCCTTGGCTGTCGTGACTTTGGCTCAGGATGGAGCGGGGAAGATCCTATCGGGCCCTGATTTTTGTGGCTGTGATGATATCCAGATAATAGCAAACACACACACAACACACACACATACACACACACATACACAGGGTGCTGAAAATGAGAGCTTAGCATGCGAGCGGCGAGCAGCTCTGTTGCCTAATGGTTGTTGTGCAGAGCGTGCTGTTTCCTCATTACTCTCGGGCCGTAACAAGCCTGCAGACTCTTGGCCTGGACTTCATTTACTTTATGTCTTAACGGGCACAGAGCAGGACACATGAGGCTGCAGGTGCTCAGACTGGGAGGAAAAAGAATAAAAAGCAGAGCGGAGGGAGCACCACCCTGTCGCAGGTTGGGTTTATTCAGTTCTAGAGTGAGCAAGAGCTGTAAGGTCGGGTCCGGCCCATTTGCTATTTCATATTTGTCGTCGCTTGGCTTCAAACAGCCTCAGCGTGTTAGCGTGAGAGACGGAGGTACACTGCGGAGGATCTCTAATGATCGCTGTCAAGCCATGATTACTTTAACATGATCTCATTTAATGATCTAATATTTCACATAATATTCCCCTGAAGTGCAGAATATTAGAAAGAAACTAACGCAGCTCCTCAAACCCACCTGAGCTCAGAGACGACCTGCAAGATGTCTGGAGCGCCGAGGCTCCAAACTCTGGGTGTCCACTGCACACAGACAGAGAGACAATTCAATTCAGTTTATTTAGATAGAACCAATTCACAACTGAAGTCAAGCGATATAGAATATTTAGACTGTCACAGTAGAGCAGGTCTGATCAGGACTTAAAGCTTCTGAGAAGAACAAATGTCTAATAAAATGTCATCATATTCAAGAACTGAGATCAACAAGTAGACTAAAGAACACAAAGTGACATATTTCATAAACCAGTGGACAGATTTAAAATAAAATATCACTGGATGTACAGCTACAACAAACATCTGGACTGTTGTGTTATAATGCAGCTTTAGGACTGATTCCCAGCCAGTTTTCACATCTGATGGGAACAGAGGAGCCTCATTTGTGAATTAGACTAACAAAGACCCTAAGAAGCCCCTGCTGTTAAGGTCTGAGGTGTGATTTGTCAATCTACACAGGTATGTGTGTATCTTATCTCAGCCTTTATAACCTGAACCCCACACTCTCTGCTTTTTGAATTGAGAAAGTTCCTCGGATGAGGAACGAAACATCTTTTACAAATAAAGTCCAGTTGTTTTTGTATTGAACGTTTTTTGAATTTATCATGTCCTGGATGACCGAGAATCTTCAACAACACCTTAGGCTGATTGTTAACTCTAATTTCCATCTAGGTGAGAGTGAGAGAGTGAATGGTCGTTTGTCTCGTTTGTCTTTCCTGTGATGGACTGGAGACCTGTCCAGGGTGTCCCCCACCTCTCGCACGGTGACTGCTGGATATGGGCACTAATGACCCCCACAACCTGAAAAGGAAGAAGTGGGTAAAGATGGATGGATGAAATTATTAAATACATTTAAAAAAAACTGTCCTTAAATTCTGAATCTGATGTCATCAACACGTCTGTAAAGAGTTGTTTCAGTAGCAACTAAAGGCTGGAAGAGTCTGAAGTCCAGATCAGAACCAGGAGGAACATTTAGTCCCTGATGAGATGCATTATCAGCAGATCAGTCAGAGGACTGGAGAGAAACAGACTGTTAGAAGTAAAGATGGGAACAAGTTTAGCATTCTATCTAAAACTAGTGCCTCCATACTAAAGAGGAGAGACCATCCAACCTGTTATCAGCTTCAAAATCCTGCCTCTCAGATGGTATGGGGGAGCATTGATGTATCTGGCTTGGGCAGCTTACACATCTGGAAAGGCTTGTATAAGATATGATAATTATTACAATCAGTTCTTTATTTTTTATTTTTTGCATTTTACACAGTGGCCCACCTGCGTCATAAATTATGTTCTACAACCGCTTAACCTTTAAAGTCAGTCTAATTCAAGATGGCCGCCTCAGCTAAATGACTTTACCCAACACAAACATGGTGATAACCCAGTTTTACAGATTATGAAACTATAGGGTGGTAGTAGTTAAGTTTATCCCAAGCGCGCACACTGAGCTGACAGAGCATGCAAGATAAATCTGTTACGAGGGCAGAGGGTGATGTGCATTTTACCACACAGTGAAAAGATTTGAGCTGTGAGCTTCATCAGACAGATGTTATGGAGGTAAAGCAACCATCAGGCCACACTCTGAGTCCAACAGCTCCACGCTGTGAGCCACATTGGATCAGGACTGATGCTGTCTCTACATGCGTGACCTCTGCGTGTGCACGTTCAGAGGCTGCGTGCGGAACAAACAATAGGGGAGGAGAGCCTGGCTTTACCTCATCTGTCCTTGCATGCAAAAGATGACGTGTCAGGCAGCCGTGAAGGGTCGAACGCTCCGAGTTACATCATTCGCTGAGGACGCCTTTGTTTCTCTGAAACCGAACACATCCGCATGAGTGACACGGCAAGCTGCTGGTAACTGAGACGTCCTATTGAAGAGGGCACGCTGAACTCCTGCTGGTCTCGGTTTCTGCTCCTCTCGCACGATATCTGCTCCACCGTCCCTCCTCCTCCCTCTGCGTCCGCCTGGCTGAGGCGCGCCGCTTTGACATCCTGTCCCGGCTGCACATTTCACCAACTGTCCTGCATTATGCTCCTCAGCTTCTTCAAGGTGGCCTGGACCAGTACCAGAGCTGAAAATGAAAAGCAAACATGAGTCCTCCAGCCTCTGTTCCCACTTAGCTCCATTGTAAGCTCAAATATTCAGGTTCAAAGAAACTCGTCAGGCTTTTTCATATCAGAGTCCCATCCTTCAGCTGAACAAACAGAGCATTGCTTGTTTGTTTGTTTGTTGTCTGTGTGATACATGCAGCTATGATGAGTAATCAGTTGTAAACAGTTCCCAGAACTCGGTTAACGTGCCAGTAAAGCTGCATGCATGAGGCGTGATGAGACACATGACACAGCTTGTAGGTGTCGACTGTTCCTCGTGAATTATTCTGGGTGGTTTACAGAGTTCTCGCGGCCCACACCAGCTCACCGTGTGGGTCCAATCATGGTTCTGATCGGCCAAAGCCCGACTGAGCATGTTACCGCAGGACCACTGAGAGTTGGAGTCAGATATTCTGCTGGCAGAGACCATTGTTTCACAGCCTAAAGAGCAGAAGGATGGGTTGTTCCTGTGAGGGCCTGCAGGTCAGAACAGCTGCTTGTTTCATCCATCCACATCACATGTGTCTAACTCAAGGCCCGGGGACCAAAATGTGGCCCTCGTTGACATCTTATCTGGCCCCCAAGATGTTATTTTAAATGTAAAATACTTTTATCATTTTAATTTTTTCAGTAATCATTGATTATGATGTCAAAAGTGCAACAGAGAACATCAATTGAGACCAATCAAACTCTTGTTGAAGAACCTGCAACCAAGAAAAGATGTTGGGTATCTGACGAGTTAATGTAGATTCTGAAACTGGCCCTTAGTTTGAAAAAAGGTTGTAATTTTAGCTCCCTTTCGTAAGAGAGTTTGACACCCCTGATCTACACCAACCTGAGGAAAGCTCCATCTCCTGCTGACTTAAACAGCAGCCCAGGAAAGGAACACAAGTCAAGGCTAAGGTGTTAGCAAAATATCACCAAATTGAAAAGGTTCAGTGTCAAGGAGATCATCTAGCCTCAGCTACACCACCTCTGGAGGACAAAAGGGCTCCAGGTCAAATTGAGCCTTTGTTGGAGCTCTATGTCGTAGGTGGCTTCAAACTCACCTCGGCTCATTTTGTACCCACCTCAACCTGTTTTAGCCTGTTTCATATCCACATTGGTCTGTTTCGTACCCACCCGTTCAGCTGTCCCTACATACAGTAGGTGATTTATTGTTCTGAAATGAGGAAAAGCCAATTTGAACATGTTTTGTTAGTAAAAGTGTCAGCCTGATTGGGTCTGGACATTCATGGCTGTAACCCAGGTGTTTTCTGAAAAACCCTGGACCTCAAGAAAAGTTGTTTGTAAAAGTGTGCTTCTGTTCAAATTATGCAACGGTATGACAACTTACAGTTTGACTGAAACACCAGAGCTCTGCAGGTAGACCCACACTGACGCACTCTGAACTGACTACTGCTCAGTCGGCTGCAGGTGGAACGTCAGTACTTTCATCTTAATGAACGAGGCAGGAACCTGAACCAACAGTGGGCTCTTGGTTCTGAGATCACCTGGTCCAGGAACAGTGGCAGGTGGAGCAGCACACCTGTAAGATGTGACTCAAGTGTCCTGAGGCGAGCCCAGGGAGGACAAAACCTCCTGTGGAGCAGGAAGTTCTGCATCAAGACTGAGTGATCACTGCAGGTGGAGAAGTTCCTCTTTTAGCTGCAGCAGAGAGAAACACAAACAATGACATCACCGCACATTTATTCATCCATCTATCATCTGTCATCTATCAATCATCCATCCAACAATCATCATCTATCATCCATCCATTAATCATCCACCATCCATCAATCATCCATCCATTATTCATCAGTCAACCATCTATCATCCATCCATTAATCATCAATCATCCATCTATCATCCATCCATCCTTCATCAATCTATCATCCATCCTTTCATCAGCAATCATCCATCTATCATCCATCAATCAATCTATCTATCATCCATCTTTCCATCATCTATCTATTATCCATCCATCATCAATCATCCATCCATGCATCATCAATCCATAATTCATCTATCTAGCTATCATCCATCTATCATCCATCCATCAATCATCTATTATCCATCCATCCATCATCAATCATCCATCTATCATCCACCCACGCATCATCAATCCATCATCCATCTATCATCCATCCATGCATCACCAATCAACCATCAATCATCCATCCATCATCGAGCAAACGCATCTATCTATCATCCATCCATTCATCATCAATCATACATCTATCATCCGTCCATCAATCATATATCATCCATCTAACCATCATCCATCAATCATCCATCCATGCATCATCAATCCATAATTCATCTATCTAGCTATCATCCATCTATCTATCATCCATCCATCAATCATCTATCTATTATCCATCCATCCATCCATCATCAATCACATCTATCATCCATCCACGCATCATCAATCCATAATCCATCTATCTATCATCCATCCATGCATCACCAATCAACCATCAATCATCCATCCATCATCGAGCAAACATGCATCTATCTATCATCCATCCATTCATCATCAATCATCCATCTATCATCCGTCCAACAATCATATATCATCCATCTAACCATCATCCATCCATCATCAATCATCCATCCATCAATCATCCATCTATGCATCATCAATCCATCATCCATCAATCTGTCATCCATCCAGCATCAATCAATCATCCATCTATCTACCATCTTCCTTTCAGGGACAAGATGGATGGAGGAGGTATATCACTACACCATCATCTATCAATCATCTATCTACCATCTACCATCATCCATGTACGTACCCAGACTGTGTCATTATGTACACTGTATCTAGCTGGCGTCAGAGCATGCAGCACTTGCTGTTTTTAACTGGACTATTTTCATCATAGATATGGATTTTGAAGATGTTACGGTCCATATTTATGTCGACTATGAAATAAAGCATTTTGATCCTGTGCAGTTTTGCAGGGACACATGCACATTGTGAGTGCATGGATGGTAGCAGTTTGATATCGTGCTGACACAAAATGTCAACCACCAGGTACAAAGTGGAGGTACGATTTGACCAGCGACACATGAATAGTCGTTTTGACTTGAACAAATGAAAGTCAGTGATGAATTATTTTCTGAGAGTCTGAGAAATGTTGAGCTGCAGGTCACCATCAACACCAACTGGAGCCACAGATACACACATGCTGCAGAAAACACACAAGTGTTTTTGTGTTTCATCCAAAGGCTCTGCCTGTTCTGTCTCGTACTGCAGCAAACACAAACCAGACTTTAACTAAACATCAGCATTATATTGGGATTAGTCTGGGATTTATCCGTCTGTTCTCTTCACCCCCTCCTCTTCAGGGTTGTGGTGGTCTGGAGCTGATCTCAGCTGACATGAAAACTCATACACATGCAGAAACAGAACAAACTGCACGCAGAACCCCCCGACCCAACTGTCAGAGCAGGAACTTTAACCACCGTGTCCCTGACTTCCCCCAAAGATCGGGTCAGGTCGTCAGGGTGCACGAGTCGTAAAACCAACTGTATTTACTCAGAAACAGTCTAAGCTCTTCGCTGGTTCCCACTGAAGCTTTTATCAGTTTAACAAAGCACATTATGAGAAACATCAATCCTCAGGCCTCTCAAACTAACAAAACCTGTTTGTTTGTACAAACTATTCATTTCTGCATCGTCAGGTTTTATAGCAACTCTTTCAGGATTTTGTCTCCTGTGTTGTTATTTTGATCTGAACTAAAAGCCTGCAGTTTCAGAGAAACCAGAGACGTTCGACCGCTCTCACACGAGAATCTGGTCTGTTGTGCTTCACGCTGAGTAATTTAGTCCTTCAGACGCCGATCCTCTGAGCACAGCTCAGTTACTAAACAGTTTTGTTGTTGAATAAACCCAACACAATAATTAAACTGATAAAAGGTGAATTAACCAGAGAGACGAGGTGTTTTAGTCACACAGGGAGCTCCATCTTTACCTTCAGTTTCTGTCTCTACAGTCAGAGCCGGGCCACTAAGAGCTGAGCTAAAACACCATCACACGTTTCAAATGTACAGTACTACATTTATTTATGTTTACTTACAAGCAACAATTTATTGCTATTTTTACTGACCAATACCCCACATCAACACTGACTATTTTATAGGTGTAATATCAAAATAACCATCTTGGCTCCAACCAACTGGTTGGTCCACTTAATGTGTTTACTGCTTGGTGGGGAAACAGTTTACTGGAACTCCTCTGACTGATGAAGCCCTCCGGATGGAGGGCGAAACGGTTCTATAAAAAAGAAACTGTCCAGACGACCCGACTGAGAATTATTGGATCAAAATAAAACGTTGTGTAGTACATATTATTTCATTTGACTGTTTTATTGTAGATTTAAATGAGGAAGACGGAAGACAAGTGAACACGTTTACGTCACTCTGTTTAAAATAAGAATTTTCCTGAACTCAGGAAAGATTTTTACTAAATTGTGATCAACTTTTAATTGATAACATTTTTATTTATGAGGCGGAAGTTCAAGACTGAATTTTAATTTAATCACAGTGCCTGTGTGTCTCTGGACATCAATGTCCTTGCGTTCCCTCCCCCCTTGCGAACTATTGGCGTCATTATGTGCAAGATTTTTTTTTTCATTATCACGCTGTTGACTTTCAACCAAAGATTAAAAGCGTGTTAGGAATATTTTTGTCTCCAAACTATGTCATTTTTCACAACTTTTTATTGTCTGTTTCAACAGGTCTCACTTGTAAATGAGTCTTCGAGGCTCATTGTGATTTATCTGTTTAAATAAAGGTTGACTTGACTTGAACAAGTGTCAGCTAAAGCACCATACCACACCAACTTTATTTATAGAGTACTTTAAACACCCACTGGACAAAAGTGCTGTACACATAATAAAACAATCATATGAAAAAAACAATTAAAATAATTAAGTCAACATACCAGATGGTGTCAAAGGCCAGGGGGAAGAGATGGGTTTTAAGAAGGGGTTTAAAAACAGACAGGGAAGAGGTCTGTCTGATATCATCCCAGTTTAGGAGCTGCCACAGCAAAAGCACGATCTCTGAGCTTTTGGTTTGTCTTTGGTACACTCAGGAGTAGCTGATCAACTGACCTGAGGGATCGAAGGTGTGTAAGGATGTAGCAGCAAGTTATTAAGAGCCTTAAAAGCAAAAAAAAAAAAGAGTCCTAAAATGTACAGGCAGCTGGTGCAGGGAGGCTAAAACACGGAGATGGGGTCAAACGTTCTGTGCGCCAGTTAAAAGACATGCAGCCTCTGAAGCTGAGAGATACATGAGTCACTTATTCCTGTATAAAGTGCATTACAGTAATCCAGCCGAGTGGTCACAAAGGTGTGAACTACTGTTTTGAAATGTCACTAAGGAAAAAAAATGGCTTTACTTTAGCCAGCTGCCTCAAATGGAATAAACTAGATTTACCAACTGCTCTAATGTGCTTTTCTAACTTTAGTCCAGCATCAAATTTGACCCCATGTAGCTGGTCTGATGTACTGGGCGAAGGAACCAACATCGACATAAGGGGTCTCAGTGGAGCTTTCAAAGACCATCACCTCAGTCTTTTCCTCATTAAACTTTAAGAAGTTCACAGCCATTCAGGCTTTTATATCTTCCAGACACCAGAGTCAACAGGCTGCTTTATTTATAACTGTGAAGTAATTGTTCCTATGGTACTGACTCTCAGCTGTTCTGCTCTTTGTAAAGTAGCATTGAGAGCCTAATAGCTGATGATAATATTTAATTATCTGGTTATTAGTCTCCATAATGAGCTGCAGTATAGAGTGCATATACTTCACCTGGCAACATGCTAACTCTCGCAGCTTATTGGAAACATTTGTTCTAAAATACAGTCAGCTTGAAAACAGAGATATGTTGCTTCTCTGGTAGACGAGCCATGACCTTATTGTCAGGATGTACAACCAATCTTTTTAACAAAAAAGTCTCCTTTAGAAACCTAGACATTTGATCTCTTCTTATCTTAAACTTCCCTTCAACCCGTTAGAAGAAGCCAACAAACCCCCACCCCCGACTGTAGGATCCATCGAGGGACACACCGCATGGTTTGAATAAAACATGCAAAGTTAAATTCAGTGTTAAACGTCTGCAGACTGGATCATCTGAGACCACTGACACGTCTCACAGCAGAAACCACATCAATGGACTCTGAAACCTTTCCTGCAGGCTTTCTTAAAGGACTGAGCTGTCTGTAAACCAGGGAGTTTTTACTCTTCACATCAGCCTGTCCAATCGAGTACTGGAAAGAAAGAAAAGAGGTCTTTGGTCTTTTCAAACTGTGCACCGTTAGAGATCAACAGTGATATTAGAGCTCAATGGTGTGGATTTGTTACCAACTAACAGTGGTCGCTTAGTTAAAGTTATAAACTCTGTCATCTGCTGTACCGACCAACGTCTGGACCCCCAGGTTGTGTGATCACAACTAATCGGTTTTACACGATGACTGTCATACAAATACATCACAACACTAAGTATTCTGACAGGAAAGTTTTACTCACCTGGTTTAATGTTCCAGACAACCCCGGGTCGTAAAACTGGAGACTGTATCTGGACCATCACCTGACTGTCATAAAGTTCTCATTCCCATCAAAATACTCAGGTACCGTCCTGTTAATACTAAGATACTGTTCTGTAAATACTCAGGTACCATTCTGTAAATACTCAAGTACCGTCCTGTTAATACTCAGATACTGTTCTGTAAATACTCAGGTAGCATTCTGTAAATACTCAGGTACCGTTCTGTTAATACTAAGATACTGTTCTGTAAATACTCAGGTACCATTCTGTAAATACTCAGGTACCATCCTGTTATTACTAAGATACTGTTCTGTAAATACTCAGGTACCATTCTGTAAATACTCAGGTACTGTCCTGTTAATACTAAGATACTGTTCTGTAAATACTCAGGTACCATTCTGTAAATACTCAGGTACCGTCCTGTTAATACTAAGATACTGTTCTGTAAATACTCAGGTGCCGTCCTGTTAATACTCAGAAACTGTTCTGTAAATACTCATGTACTGTTCTCTAATACTCAGTTACCATCCTAGAAATACTCAGGTACCGTCCTGTTAATACTCAGATACTGTTCTGTAAATACTCAGGTACCGTTCTGTAAATACTAAGGTACAAGCCTAGAAATACTCAGGTACCGTTCTTTTAATACTCAGATACTGTTCTGTAAATACTCAGATACAATCCTAGAAATATTCAGGTACCATCCTGTTAATACTCAGATACTGTTCTGTAAATACTCAGGTACCATCCAGTAAATACTCGGGTATAATTATGTAAATACTTATATACCATCCTGGAAATACTCAGGTGTCATTAAGGAAATACTCATGTGTCATGACTGACCAATGGAAAGTCTACCTGAATTGGTATGCAGAAGTCTAATCAAAGGATAGATTTCCTTCTAGGTCTTTTGGAGCAAGTACAGAAGGTATTTTGTATAGTACTTCGGTGGTAATCAGTGTTCCGCAGTACCACACAGTACTGTAACACCACACAGTAATGTAGTACCATTCATGGTACTCATCACTCATGGTACCGTAGTACCACATGGTACTGTAGCACTACAGTCTCCCCAAAGCTGAGAAATCCAAATTGTTCTATCAAATAAACCTTAGATCGAAGACAGTAGGTCAACCAGTCAAAGAACTTCATGAATCCTTCTACCACAGTAACATAATGGGTGGAGAACATGACCTCTGACCCTAACCATGTCCTGAACAAGGAGCAGATTGTTACCCTCCGGTCAAAGCTACAGGCTTCCACAGGGTTCCACAGTTTAAGAAGTTAAACTGAGAAACACTGTTCACCAGTCAGTCCTCAAACTAAACATGGAGAATGGCCAAGCTTGGAACACCATCATGAGCTCGTAACGTGTTTGAAAAGGAATTTTGGGTAATAGTTTATGTTGTTGTTTATTATTTTAATGTTTGAAGTTTTTTTTGTTTGATTTGATTTTTGTAAACATAGTTGCTGTGATGGAAGACATATTTCAGACATGTTTTGACAATAAAGTAATAAAGTCTGATTTTGATCAGTTGCTTCACAGGAACAAGTTCCTGGTAAAAATCCTAATTATTTTTGTTTTCAAGTATTCTGTTTGTTTGTCTCAGTTCTCCGACACCCCACCCCCCCCCACCCCCCAGCT
>JARVLU010000599.1:12071101-12085727 GCA_031762415.1 Simpsonichthys santanae | reverse complement strand
GGTCTAATGTTACCTGCCCACTTTGCAGTGATTCAATGGACCAACTCCCCTCTCACCATTGGTTACTTTCAAACTAAAGAACAAATAAAAAAAAAACGCAATGTGGATATAACTTGTAACACAACGCATTATAGAAATGTAGTGTAGAAAGTACAGATACTTGTTAATGTAGTGGAGTAAAAGTCGAAAGTACCCACATTTAACTCTACTTAAGTAAAGCACAGCTACATAAAAATGTACTTAAGTACACCAATGAATTACTTTTACTCAATTACATCCCACCACTGCACTTCAGCATGTGAATGCTGGTGGAATTGAACCCCAACTTCCACATTGGAGGACAACTGCTGTAACCACTCAGCCACAGCCGCCCCTACAGCGCAGAGATTCAGCGCTCAGGTCAAAGGTTGCGCTACAAACACCATAGTGGAGTGTTGTTGTTGAGCAGGGGGCGAATTGCCAACAGGCTCACAAAAAGTCCACATAAAGATCACGTTTTACCTTTTTGTCTGAGTTCACATCTGGAATGGAAAACCCCTGTCGGAGAACAACGGTGAAACTGAGAGAACAAACTTCTGAAATACGACTGACCCAAACAACATGTGAGCAACGTGAAGCTTTCTGCCAAGTCACGCAAACCCAGACTTAGCAGATAATTTGTAACATGCTCCGAATGTAAACAGGTTTCAAGAGTTGGGGCGGCTCGATCCCGGCGGGACCAGGAGAGGCCGGGGCTAAGCAACACCGGAGACAAGCTTCGATACAGGAACAGAAACCGTTCCAAACCTTCTGCTCCTTCGGTTCTCATCCTGAAATCATTGGTTTTATGCCTCAAAGCTCTGTGACGACAGGAAGTCATGCTAAAAAAATATACTGCCTCTGAGAAAACGCAGCTGAACTCTTCACTAACAACAGTCTTTAATCCACGTCTGTTAGCAAAATATCTGCTGGATGGGTTTAATGAAACCTTGAGGATATAATCACTGGATGATCAACCTGATTCAAGCTGGCCACCACAGCTATCTGACATTAGAAACAATAAAAAGGTCTTAACGCAGTCAGTTTTACAGGTGCTGAGCGGTGTGGTAGTAGCTGTTCATCCTCATCGTGCTAACAGATCAATAAGATCGGGTGACATGCATTCCTTCAAGAAAGTCTTGTTTTAATGGCACCCCTTCACAATAAGAGCTTGTTTATTCATGCTTTATAAACAGAAGGAAGATTTTGAAGGTTAGACCCAAACAGCTGTGACTTCATCTGAGCTCAGGAGCAGAATTCAGTCTGAAGGTGGTGGGCAACATGCATTCCTTCAAGGAACTCTAGGCCTCTGAGTTTAAAAAGTAAAACAAGCTGACCAAACTCGTGCTGGGAATAAATTCAAGATTAAAATTTGAGTATAGCTTATTTTAGTTTTATATTATTAATATTAAGAAGCATACATGACGAGGCTAGAAGCTGTTGGAGACTTCATCTCTGAGCTCTGTAGCGGCTTTGATGGAGCCTAGGGGATAGAAAGAATTCAGTTGGATGTAATCCTTCAGAACTGCTCCGCAATACCCACATGTCCTGTTAAAGACTGAAGACGACACACAAGGAGAGACACCAGCGGGGAGACACAGGTGAGACACACAAGGAGAGACACCAGGGGGACAGAGGTGAGACACACAAGGAGAGACACTGGGGGGGGGGGACAGAGGTGAGACACACGAGGAGAGAATCCAGAGGAGTCTATGCGATGTGGACATGTGGTCTGGTTGCAGTTGGGGGGAGGTTGGGAGGACTCAGTTTTTCGGAGCCGTAAACTCCAGAGGAACTCTGATCCTCCACAACCTGAGGAGTTGTGTCTGTGTTGTGTGTATGTGTCATCTGTTATCTGTTGTGTGTCTGTGTTGTCTGTTGTGTGTGTCTGTGTTGTGTGTTATCTGTGTTTTGTCTGTTATGTGTGATCTATGTTGTGTGTGTGGAGGTCAGTACAGAACATCCAGTGAATGCCTATCACCCGCTTCCTTTGTAGCTGCTTCTTCGGTGCTCTCCTTCTGATCAAACCTTACAAACACCAACATGTGCAACCCCTCAAAGTTGTTGTTGGGGATCACTCTCAGCTACCACCACCCCACAGTTTAGCTCAGTCTGGATACATTTCACTGAGTCAGAGGCATTTCTGTGCAGGCTATGTTCTATTAGCTGTGACGGCCATCTTGAACTGGGTTGACATCTAATGGTTACTGAAGTGTGTCCACTGGTTCATGAGGTATTTTGCTAACAGACAGCTGTTAGCGATGGGGCATACTAAGTCCATTAATCCCAATAATTGCAATGATGAGGAGAGGTTTTCTGGTGTTATCTTTCCTACAGATGCTCCAGATGTTCAGGACGAACTGACAGTAACAAGAAAACGGTCAAACATAGAAGAAGCTGAGATTTGAAACAAACTGAAACATAAACATACATGAAGCAGAAGGAAAACACTTCAGAAGAAATCATTTGACTCGCCTTTGTCCTTCATGGGCCCAATTGGGTTCTGGTGTAGAGATCCAGCTGGTCCAAACTGCTGCAAGACGTTTATCTAGACATTTAAAGCATCTCATGGGTCCAGTCATTGAAAGCAAAGCTCCTGAGTTACAAACAAAGTCCATGCTCAATAATCCAGGTATACAATCCAACAATTTTCAGTCAGGTCATCTGGACAGTTTCTTTTTTTGTTGTTGTTGTTGTTTTTGTACTGAAACGTTTCACCTTCCATCCAGAAGGCTTCATCAGTCAAGGAAACACACAACAAAACTGATTCTTCCCCCAACAGCTTACTCCAAAGTGGAACAAACCACTTATGTTGGTGCACTCGTGTGTGAGCGTGCAGGGAGATGCCTTGGACCTAGATCGACTCAGTCTGCCTTTAAAAGACGACTTTTAAAAGGGACTGGACTAGACTTCTTCCTGGACCATGAGAGGCTCAGAGTTGCTCTGAGTCACAAACTTCCATAAAAAAGGAAACTCTTTTAGTTTGATATTTAACTTGTTTTAATTAATTATTTAACTTGTTTTAACTTGTTTTCTAAAACATGTTGCCAATGTGGAGATTTGTGAACGGGTTCTTATGAACCGGGCTTCAGCCTATTAGGTCCTCTCCTCAGATATTACAGCTCGAGTCGTGTTGTAATAAATGAAAAAACAAGTTCATCTGTCCCCTCCAAAACTTCATATGCAACAGCTGAAAAACCCAAACCAACCAACCAGGCCTGTCTGTATCAGTGTCAGTACATGATCACCCTGTATGAAAGAATTAAAGGCCTAACAGTTCTATAAAGAATGCAAGTTGCCTGTTGTTAGTTTTAGATGAGGTGGAAACAGTCAAAGTGCATGTTGATACACAAACATTGAACTAAAAACTGACTGAGTTTCAGCCACGTTGTTTTTGCTAAGGTCAAGTAGCCATGACAGCCATCTTTAACCATACTGTCTTTGATGGTGGGTGTCTGTATTTATTTGATAAGTAGTGACAACAGTAAAAAATATACTGTAATCTGATATGTGCAGACTACAGTGTGAAGTGTTGGTTTCAGGCCTAAAACTTTGCTCTTTATGTCAAAACACAATCAGAACACAATAAATATAAAGCTATTATAATTCAGTCTGAATGTTGTAATAAAAAGGAATATGACTAAAACTCATAAAGTGGATAAATAGTTGCCGGGCCAAGGGCCGGCTTCAGACACATCTGTTTGCCATGGAAACCAGCAAGCAATCAAAACCACAGGCCAACTCAGGTATCTTTGAAATCTAAAACCTAACAGTATGTTTTACATCATACCAAGCACATCTGGAGTCAAACAATACATTTAAAAAGTTTAAATATTTAACACCATTTATCTTTATGTTGGTGTCGATTCTCAGTCAGCCAGAACATAAGGGTCCTGAAGGGTTCAGCAGAGGACAACCGGACGAATCACAAGATAAAATGAATTACAAAACAAGAAGATGAATTACAAGACAGTAAGATGAATCACAAGACAAGAAGAACAAGACAAGATGAATCACAAGAAGATGAATCACAAGGCAAAATGAATCACAAGACAAGACGAATCACAAAACAAGAAGATGAATCACAAGACAGCAAGATGAATCACAAGACAAGAAGAAGAACAAGACAGCTAGATCAATCACATGAAAAGATGAATCACAAGACAAGGTGAATTACAAGACAAGAAAACGAATCACAAGAAGACAAATCCAAAGGAGACAAATCACGACAAGATGAATCACAAGAAAACGAATCACAAGACAAGATGAATCACAAGAAGATGAAGCACAAGTCAATATGAATCACAAGACAAAATGAATCACAAAACAAGATGAATCACAAGACAAGATGAATCACAAGAAAAGATAAATCACAAGAAGACAAATCACAAGATGAATCACAAGAAAATGAATCACAAGACAAGATGAATCACAAGAAAAAATGAATCACAAGACAAGATAAATCACAAGAAGACGAATCACAAGACAAGATGAATCACAAGAAAACAAATCACAAGACAAGAAAATGAATCACAAGAAGACAAATCACAAGAAGATGAATCACAAGACAAGCTAAATCATAAGAAAACAAATCACAAGACAAGATGAATCACAAGAAGATGAATCACAAGACAAAATGAATCACAAGACAAGATCAATCACAAGACAAGATGAATTACAAGACAAGATGAATCACAAGGCAAGATAAATCACAAGAAGATGAATCACAAGACAATATGAATCACAAGAAGATGAGTTACAAGACAAGATGAATCACAAGAAGATGAGTTACAAGACAAGATGAATTATAAAAAGATTAATCACAAGATGAATCACAAGCAGATGAATCACAAGACAAGATGAATCACAAGCAGATGGATCACAAGACAATATGAATTACAAGACAATATGAATTATAAGACAAGATCAACCACAAGACAATATGAATTACAAGGCAAGTTGAATCACAAGACAATGTGAATTAAAGACAATATGAATCACAAGACAAGATGAATCACAAGACAAGAGGAATCTCAAGACAAGAAGATGAATTACAAGACAAGATGAATCACAAGAAAAGAAAATGAATCTCAAAATAAAATGAATCACAAAACAAGATCACAAGACAAGATGAATCACAAGGCATGAAGATGAATTACAAGAAAAGAAGATGAATCATAAGACAAGATGTATCACTAGACGAATCACAAAACAAGCTGAATAGCAAGACAAGATGAATCATAAGACAAGATGATGAATCACAAGACAAGGAGAGGAATCACAAGACAGCCAGCAAGAAGAATCAAAAGACAGCACAATAAATCACAAGATGAATCGCAAGACAAGAAGATGAATCACAAGATGAGGACACTTTAATTGGTGATATGTCCTGGACCTAGAGTTTTGAAAAGCAGAATGGGAGGAAGATCTTTCAGTTATCAGGCTCCTCTCTTGTGAAACCATTTTCTAGTTTCTGTCCATAAGGCTGTCACATTGTCCATTTTTAAGACGGTTTAAGACTTTCCTTTTTGATAAATTCTGTAATTAGGGTTGGCTTGTTATGCCGCCATAGGATTAGACTACTAGAGGACAAACTGACCTCATTTCCTTAAATGAATTGTTATAATTGAATAGTTTTCATTTGATACTTCTATCTTAACATGTGATTCTCGACCTGCCATTGTTTATCTATTCCTTCTTCCTGTTCCTCTCAAACCCATCCAGTCGAAGGAGATGCTGCTTGTCCTGAGCCTGGTTCTGCTAAAGGTTTCTTCCTCATGAGGGTTTTTTTTCCTTTCCACTATTGCCTTCGTGCTTGCTCAAGATGAGAGTTCTGCGATGGGGTTAAATTCAAATCAGTCTGCTTCTCAGATAAATGGTGTGAACTTGTTTTTATATACAGTATATGAATGTTTCTGTGCAGTGCCCTGTGATGACTTCTGTTACTTGGCGCTATTTTAAAAAACTGAATTGAATTATATGTGACTTATCTGTGCTGTTGATTATCCATGCTGCTGATCTCATTCATATCCATCTACTCACTACAGACTCATGTTCAGCCTGCTGTTTAATATACCATATTATTTTCCATCATTAGTGTTCAGTGTGTATCTTAGATCTTTTAATGTATCATTTTAGCGTTCTTAGTGTATATCTGAGATCCTTATACAGTACTGTATACTGTTTATTTTTATACTTTTGCTATTTTTGGGTGAAACTGGGACCTTGAGTACACAATTTCGTTCCACATACCACATGTGACGCGAATGACAGTAAACCTTGAACTTAAATGACAAGAGCCTTGAACCTTGATAAAAGTATGACTGATGTTCTGATTTAAACTGAACTACATCATGAGACAGGAAGTATCCAAGAGGGGAAAAAAACAAAAACAAATCAGGTTAGCTTCAGTGCGTTTTTTTTTTTTTTTTTTTTTTTTTTTTTTGCTTCAGTAAGTGAACATAAAGCTATTTGTTTATAAACGTCAACGAAAACAGAAAAATTCCTTTGATATGAAACTCTTTACTACCTTCTGTTGACAACTTCTACTATCCCAGCGATGTATGCTAACAGCTCTGGTTCAATGGTACGCGGCTCGCTCGACAGTTTCCTAGCAACTTTTTTTGCCTAGCAACGCAGTACAGTACGGTACTGTACTTTTATTTTTCCATTTCCGCCCACGGAATTCTACTTCCGGCGTAAGACAGCACGTGAACGAATGCAGGTAGGTGTGTTTGTGTCCAAGTTTACGAACGGATCCGAGGTTTAGAGTCATCATCTTTTGTTTTATTCATATTTGTTTAAACGAAGAAGCTTCAGTTGGTTTTTGATGCTGTATTTCAGCTACAGCTGAACCGTGGGAAAGCTAACCGGAACTAGCTTAGCTACACGCTCAATCAGGGATGCATGCGCGCTAATTTTTAATCTGGATCTTTTGTTTTTCTCATTTTACATTCAGTCATCATTCACGTGTTTTGTTATAGTTCAGTTTTTTTCTCAGTTTTGTGTCAGACATCTGGAATTATAATTTTAAAAAGTAATTTACGGTTTTGAATCGCGTCTCAGTGTCATTCAAAATTTAACACAAAGCAACCAACCAAGAAATATAAACATAAACTTGCATATTTAACTAAAAGAAACATTAATTTTTTTTCAGAATTCTTGTTTTGCAAAACGTTTCTAAAATATGTTTTGCTGAAGTCTCCTTGTGT
Organism: Simpsonichthys santanae; assembly: GCA_031762415.1. Classification (NCBI taxonomy): domain Eukaryota; kingdom Metazoa; phylum Chordata; class Actinopteri; order Cyprinodontiformes; family Rivulidae; genus Simpsonichthys; species Simpsonichthys santanae. Next base: position 12,078,498 of record JARVLU010000599.1, on the reverse strand, counting down.
ATTTTGAAAGTTTTCCATTTCAGAGCTCCCATGTGATGTGATGGACATGAATGATACTTTGTTTTTATTGATGGTCAAATAAAATCAGAAAGTGCTTCACTCAAAATTAAATAATTTTTATGACCATTTAAGAAGGAAAAAAACTGTCAGACTTTCACACTGAAAGGTTTTGATTTAGGAAAGATGGCGGCCATCAACATGGATCCAATCTTCACAACAACTGATAGCCTTGCAGTTTCTTCACAAGATTAATGTTTTAATATTACATCCAGAGCCAGCCAACACAGATTAACTCATTTGTCTTAAAGCAGAAAACTGTTGTTAATGTGGAACAAGAAGTCCCAGCTGGACCTCGCCTCTCATTTTTTATAGTTATATAAATGTTGAATTATTATTTTTTTGTCAGTCTTGTTTAGTTTGAGTGCAGAGCCAACCTTCTCCCAGGATAAATCTATCAACATGAGCAGCCTGGACCCACACCAGCAACTTTCTCCTGGTTGCCGTGACAACACAACAGGCGCTGGTGATTCATCAGATGTGCATGAGCACTCCAAGCGGCCTCTCCAAAGTCTGAAATTGGCATCGCATGCGGTGCTGGAGAAAGCACAGCAGAGTGGCAGGGTGAAGTGCTCCAAGTGTGGTGGATCCAGGATGTTCTTCTGCTACACCTGCTGCTCATTAATGGGTGTCAGAGATGAAGAGATTCCTCTGGTCCAGGTCAGAAAAACCAGCGATTCTTCTGACCAAGTCCTTCTTCCTCAGAGCCACACTACATTATTCTTATCATGATGGAAACTGTTTTATTAGAGTATGTGATCGGACTTTAATGGTTTTCTGTTCTCAGCTTCCTGTGAAGATCGACATCATCAAACACCCAAATGAAACAGACGGTAAGAGCACCGCTGTTCACGCCAAGATCCTCGCACCCAACGACGTGACGATCTACACCTACCCGTGCATTCCTGAGTACGACAGACAGAAGGTTAGAGCTGCTTCTATTATCCCAACACATCTGAAATAATCACCCATAATTCAATTCAAAAATACTTTAATCCCAAAGGGAAATTAATTGTTGTTGTAGCTCATCTTGGTTTCATTAGAGCTGTTCTAGATGCTGATGATAAAGAACCTCATTGTGTTAGTTGGATGTTTGTTTCTCCTCCTGCTGAAACTCACTGAACTGAGCTTTGTTCTCATTTGAAATGCAAACAGAGACATTCTAGGGCTGCATTTGTTTGTAAGATGGATTTCCACTGAGTCTGTCTCCAATGTGCAGGTGGTTCTGGTGTTTCCTGGCCCGCAAGCGGTTTCAGTTCAGGACATGCTACAGTCTTTACGTGACAGGAGCACTAACAGGTCACATGACTTCTGCGAGCCCTGCCCAAAGAGGCTGAGAACTGAAGGAGTTGAAGGTTCCACCCACTCTGAATCAATCTCCAAGTCTCAGGTGACTCCCTTACAGAAGGTGGTCTTCATCGACAGCACCTGGAACCAGACCAATAAGATCAGCACAGACGAGAGGCTCCATGGTGAGAACCAAATACTGCATCAGACCTGTTGTGTGTTGTTCTGTTTGTCTGTGAGCTCAATTTATTGTCCCTCCTTCAGGTTTGGTTCAGGTCGAACTCAAGGCAAGAAAAACGTGTTTCTGGCGCAGTCAGAAGGGCAAACCGGACACATACCTGGCAACCATCGAGGCCCTTTACTATTTTCTGAAGGACTTCCACCAACAGTGCCTCGGTCTGGAGTATGATGGAGAATATGACAACCTTCTATTCTTCTATTCCTACCTGCACTCCGTCATCAACACAGCTAAAAGTGCTTCTGGTAGGAGCTGAAGGTTCGAGTTCACCAACAGAACCAGGGACTGATGGACAGCTTGATGTTTGAGCCTTTTATTTCTGTTTATTTTGGTTTTTATAAGGAAAAGTGAAATTAGTTTAAGTTTATATTTAAACAAAAAAGGCTTCAAAATGTTTGTTTTTGATGCAGTAAATACAATAAATATCCCATGGATATAAAAATCCTACAGTTAATTTATTTATCATTTCATCTGCTCCCTTCTTCAGGGTCGCCACAGTGAACCAAGTCACACAAATAGTTGACGATTGTTTTTCACCAGATGCCCTTCCTGACACAACCACAGACCACCAAGCTACCACAGTCATCTGTGTGGAGCAGAGAGCTGCCATCTAGGGCACCTGGGGGAGCAGAAAGTGGGGGTTGAGGACTGTGCTTAAAGGCCTAGAGTGGGGCAAATGAGGGTGGAGGCAGGTGTGGGTGCTTCACTTTTCTTACCCACATTTTGATGTTGGTACAGGGAGTTGAACCGGCGACCTTCTGCTCACAGGCCCATTTCTCTAATCCCCTAACACTACAGACAATACTGACATTAAATTAGTGTGAATATTACCATCCATCCTCTGATTCTGGACTCAGGTCTCAGGGGCATCAGATCAAGGAGGTCCAGATATCTCTCCCCACAGCCACCTCTTCTGGGAGGACTCCAAGGTGTTCCCAGTCCAGCTGAGACATTCATTCAACCTTTGTTTATACAGGTTAATCCCAGTGAGCCTCGAGGACTCATTTACAAGAGAGACCTGATTTCAACAAAGAATGATGAACAATGAACAACAGCAACAACAATAGAATATATTTATCTATCTATCTATACAGTACTTTATATCTATATACTGTACTGTATTTATAGCTATGTGTGTGTGTGTCAACATAGTCTCTCCAGTGTGTCTAGGGTCTCTTCACAGTTGGACATGTCCAGAACACCTCCCTAGGGAGGTGTCCAGTGTCCATCCTTACCAGATGTCTGAACCTCCTCAGCCATCTCCTCTGGATGTGGAAGAGCAGTGGTTCTATTCCTGAGTCTGTCCTAGAGAACTGAACTACTCACCTGATCTCTAAGGAAGAGTCCAGCTACCCTGCAGAGAGAACTCTTTTTAGACTTGACTACAGGATCTAGTTCTTTCAGTTTCTACCCAGAGCTCAAGTCCATAGGTGAGGGTAAAACAAAAGCTTCTTACGGCTCAGCTCCCTCTTCACCACAACGGACCAGCGCACAGGGTCCACTATACTGCACCAATCCATTTATTGATATCTTGCTCCATTCTTCCCTCACTGAGAACAAAACCAGAGATATTTGACCTCCACTTGAGATAGAACCTCAACCTGGAGAGGACAATCCACTCTCTGACTGAGGACCGTGGTCTCAGATCTGGAGGTTCTGATTCTCATCCCAGCCGTGAACCGCTCCAGTGAGAGCTGAAAATCATGGCATAATGATGCCAACAGGACCACATCATCTGCAAAGAGCAGAGATGGACTTCTGAAGCCACCGAACTGGACTCCTTCTGCCCCCTGGCTGCACCGAGAAATTCTGTCCATGAAAGTTCTGAACAGAATCTGTAACAACGGGCAGCCCCAGTGGAGTCCAACTTACAAACTCTCATAGCATTTATATCAGGAGTAAACCAGTGAAAATGATTTAATTTAAACATCTCAGGCGTTTCCTCATCAAATAAACTAGACGCTATCAGAAATGGAACACACAATTCAGAAACGTAAATATTTTATTTACAAATCAATACACTTGTCTTACCCAAGTTGTTTTTAACAATGATCAGTAATCTTGATCAACTCCAGAAATATTTTACTTGAAATTAAAAAAGTATGTCTCTGTAGACCTCGCTGCCTCTCCAGTAGATTCAAAAAACGTTCAATACAAAAACAACTGGACTTTATTTGTAACAGAAGACGTTGACCTCCAGTAGATCCCATAAATCTGAGAACAAATCAGCAGCTGGAGCTGAACGTGCTAAACCTGCTGTAGTTTGGTAGTTTAGTAAAAGGCCTCCCTGATCTTGCCCTGCAGGGCGTCGCAGGTCTTCTTGGCGTCTCCGAGCAACATGGACGTGTTGGGTTTGTAGAAGATGGGGTTGTCTACAGCTGCGTAGCCCACGCCCAGAGTCCGCTTCATCACGATAACCTGCAGCAGGACACGTTTACATGATCACCTTTTGTTGTTTGATGCTGAAACTTGAGGGCAAATCATTTGTTACCAGGAAAACATCTGGAACACATAAATCAGTCAGGCCTTTCTGACCTTCAGAGCAAATAAAAACACGTTTGTGACACACTCAGGTCAGTATTTAAGGAGTGATGAAGTGTCAAAGGGCGACCAAAGCGTGGCAGCCGTATCATTTCAGTAGAATGTTTTGATTGACAGGAACCGGTCGAACTGATGTGCAGCTGCGTATCGTGTCTGATGAAGGCAAACGGACCGGGTTGAGCTGCTGTATCAGTCGGAGGACAGCTGCCCAACATGCAGACCCAAAGACGCTAAATCGAACCCCTCACAACCACGAGGGGGAGGAAGGGTCTGGTTCTGAGTCCAAAACAGATGATCTGGTCCTCTGCTGCTTCTCCCGTCCCCACGGTCTGATCCAGAGCCCAATGTGGACGTTTCTTTCAGGACAGACCGGGGACGTGATTTATTTAGTGTTGGTCTGAACAGTGGTCTGAAGTTTCAGTGGGTCGGTGTTCTGTTGGGTGTTTTATGCGTTTTTAAACCAGTCACCGCAGTAATGTTGAGTGAGCTGCAACCAGCACCGTTTAAAGGCAGGAATGTGTCAAAATGGTGAAACTCGTCCTTTAAGTCAAAAGACAGAACCAACCTGTTTGGACTTCCAGACCTCCAGGACCGGCATGCCAGCGATGATGGAGTTGGGATCCTCCTGAGCGGCAGAGTTCACTGTGTCGTTGGCTCCGATGACCAGCGTCAGGTCCGTCTCTGCGGGTCAACGTTCACACATTTAGTCGGAAGACATGCAGATGATGAAAACCCAGAACCGCACCCATAAACAGAACCATGTGTCCAAGAGCAAACGCTGGTTGCTAAGTTTTTGTCCACAAAACGTCTCTGCAGAGACGGCAGCTCAGCTGTGTGCGAGCTGTTAACCTCAGAACCACACATTTCACTTTTTTATCTTTATAATTTGTTTCCTCGTGTTTTTGGCATCTATCTATGTCTGCACACTTTGTTTTATTTTATAAATATGATCCAGAACCTTCGGCTCATTCAGGAAACGAGTGCTTGTCACTTTAGTTTTTAAACTTTCCAAAATATTTAACTTTATGTATAAAAAAAATCTATCATAGACAGGCAGATCTCTTCTGTTCCTTCACAAATGTTCTCTTTAAATTAGTTTGTTTTAAATTTTAGTTTTATATCATTCTATGCTACTGTTAGCGTTTAGCTCCTGTTTTTCCTACTTTGAGCTAGCCTTTTGCTACTTCTAGCTGTAGGCACCTATTTACTTTTAGCTACAATTCTGCTACTTATAGTTACAACGATGCTCCTTTCAGATAGCATTGTGCTATTTTTAGCTATAACTTAGCTACTTTTATAATTCTGCTACTCTTAGCTTGTATTCTGCACATTTCAGCTGGCTAGTATTATGCTACTTTAAATTTTTAGCTGCAGTTCAACTTTTATCTGAGATTTAGCTATTTTTCATCTACAGTTGTACTATTGTGGCTATAATTCTGCTACTTTTAGCTAGCATTCTGCTACTTTACTTTTTGTCAGCTCTATGCAAGCTTCAGTAAATTTTGGCTGTCATTCGGCTCTTAGCGGCGTGTTTTAGCAGCAGACGTCATCTCTCAGTTGTGAAAAGTTTTGCCTGGAAAGTCGTCGTTGATCTCGTCCATCTCCAGAACCACGTCGTAGGGAACGCCAGCTTCAGCCAGAAGAACGTTCAACTGGCCGGGCATACGACCGGCCACCGGGTGGATCCCGAACCTGTTGGAGAGGAAAACTCAGACTGGTTTATCTGATCTGGGATCCTCAGTCTGGTTCTGTATGAGTTCTGGTTTGTCGGACAGAACCGAACTGACCTGACGGTCTTCCCCTGTTCCCTCAGCATCTTCACCATGTCTGCAATGGGGTACTGGGCTTTGGCTGCACACAGACCCCAACCTGCACAAAGAAACCGGATCAGAGAGGACTCCCTCAGATTTGGGTTTTGGTACAAATCTGAATTACGTTGAATGAACACAAAGATCCATGTTTCTCATCATGACTCACAGAAGTTCAACAATCTGAGCAGCATTTTTCTGAGAAAATGTGGCGTGAAAAGAATCTGTTCATTCCTTTAAGGCCCAGTGGCCAGAACCCTCAGAGACCAGTCCGACCCCTCATTGAGTTTTCTGAAGCCAAACCGTACGGTAATTCTCCAGACAATCTGAGTCTTCTGTTTCCTCACTGCTTGAGCTTTGTTGTTGACAGTGCACAGAGATGTCCCAGGGCCTGGACTCAACCACTGGTTCTCTAATGGAACCAGCATGTTGGACCACACAGCTGTCCTCAAGTTGGGCAACAGCCACTGGGAACAACAAGGATCCAGGACTTTTAAGAGTCCCTCCCTCCACACACACACACACACACACACACACACACACACTCAGGCTGTTGAACAACCAAATCAGCTGCCAGAACCACATTGTTGTTTCCAGGTGAATAAATCAAGACTGGCTCGTTATCTCACCACTCATCATTCATGGTTAGACAGACGGTTCAGAGAATCAGCGGAGAGGACGAACGCCCCCACGTGGCCCTGATCCAGGACTGAGATTCTTCAGAACACCTGTTTTCAGCCACAGTCTGGCAGAGCAGTCTGGGGAAACCTTTTTCTTTTTGACAGTTGAAGTCGATGAAATGAGAAACGGGTGTTTCTGAGCCGAACCGTTTGCAGACCCGAGAAGGATCCAGTCATGAGATCATCCCATCTGCCCCACCTCAGCCCCCACAGAGGAAGGGGTTTCCCAAAGTCTTCCTGTCACTTTCAGGAGGACCGTCACCTTTATTTAGTTTATTTTAATCCTGGTCCAGATGTGGTACCACCTGCCCTCCTCAGCAGGTTTTATTTTTCCCACAGTTTTCACCTACAGATGAGTCATCCTTATCTGAGGTCAGGTCATGAGGTATCAGGTATTAAGGTAATGTACTGTATATTATTTGCAATCACCATGCTCTGTACTTTTCTGCTCTTGTATTGTGATTGTGAATGATATTAAAGTGTTCCATTTAATAAGCAGTTTTGGTGTGACCAGTCAGTGAGGAACAGAAAGAGATAGTTTTTATTATCCTCAAGGTTGGATTGATATGATATGGATATGATAAAGTGACATGTTGATATATGGATATGATACAGTGACATGATATGGATACAGTGACGTGTTGATATACAAACCGAATCCCAAAAAAGTTTGGACACTAAACAAATTACGAATTAAAACTGAATGCAGTGATGTGGAGATGGCAAAAGTCAATATTTTATTCGTAATAGAACATAGATGACAGATCAAAAGTTTAATCTGAGTAA
>JARVLU010000599.1:12050000-12057959 GCA_031762415.1 Simpsonichthys santanae | reverse complement strand
AAGGCTGTTTTCCAAGCATCTGGAATGGAGTTTTGTCTTATGGACAGATTAAAGATGTGGGTCACAGGGACTGTGATATGAGCAGCCAGCCTTAGGAAATAAGGTGGAAGTTCATCTGGACCTGCAGATTTTTTAGGATCAAAACCTTTTAACAGTTTATTTACCTCAATGACTGAGAACGGAGAAAAAGAGAAGATGTGATTAATTGAGGATTGACTTGTAGTTGGGATTTGATACTTATTTGTACTAATTCATCGTACTTGCACCGTTATATTCTACCGTGTTGTTGTTTAATGTATTTCTTTTGGACCTTGTAAATATATTAATTTTTTTTTTTTTTTTTTACTGTTTGGTACTTTATTTTAACCTTTATTGCAGGCTTTGGTATTTCTTGTTTGTTTGTTTTTTAGTGAGTCGAATCGGTTCTTCTCATTGCATTGCTGACCTTGTGTTAACCTGCATGACGCTTAGCGGAACCCGTGAAAAGGTTTTTGTTGTCCATCTTTTTTAGAAGACGCCACATGGTTTTTGTAAACATTGGCTGTTTCGTAGCTTATACTGTAATACAATAGTATATAACAATGAAAGCTAAAAGTTAATGCCTGCTGTAAAACCTTAAACATGTCAGTTCACCACAGCTTTACTGAATTATATAAAACTTTTTTAATGAAACTAATCAACGCAGGGGGGGTTTGTAACTAGCCTGTTAGCTAGTTAGCATGTAGCTAAAGTTTCATAGATCTGGTTCAGTTTTGTGTCTTGTCCTGCTGACGTTCCGTTGGGTTCTGATGAACTATGCGGTCTCTGAGACTCGTGTCTGTGGATCCTTCGGACCGGGGTTCTCAGAGATGCAGGCTGGGTCCGGGTCTGATGTCGGCGCTGGGTCTGAAACTGGGCTCCCCGCTGCTGGTCTCTGTTCCCGGCGGGAGCTGCATCTGCACCGCCTGGCCACGCTCGGACCTGTCGGAGGACTTCCTGCAGATGGACCTGAAGTGTTTCAGCCGCGGTCTGATCTCTGGGATTCCCTCACAGCTGATCCTGGACCCGAGTCAGCTGAGACCTATATCCTGCCCCAAACTGAAGGCTGTCACAGTGACTGTGGTGGTCCAAAGTCCGGACTACAGGAGAACTTCTGGTCGGGTTGTCCATGAGCTCGTGAGGGAACTGCTGAGGGGGATTTCTGTCCATCAGGGGTTCGTCATAAACCTGGAGGATTATGAAACACAGATGAGATATGCTGTTGTGGACCACATCAGTCCAGATTCCGGTAGTTCTGGATTAATCACCTCAAAAACCGCTGTGGAGGTCTCCGGGGTCCAGACAGTCCGGTTTTACAAGAGTCAGCTTCAGAACCAGCAGAACCCCCCACTAGGAGGTCTGGAGGAGGTCCGTTAGTTGAACCTACTTATTCCTAGCTTTTAGCTACTATTTTACTGCTTTTAGCTAACATTCTGCTACTTTGAGCTACATTCTGCTACTGTTAGCTTGCGTTTTGAAAATTTTAGCTGCTGTTTTTGCAGAAGAACTGTTTTTGCATTATTTAGCTGGTGTTTATGTAGCCTTTAAGCTGGTGCTTTTTTTTTGCAGCCTTTAGGTAGTTTTATTTATGTCTTTAGCTGGTATTTTTGCAGCCTTTAGTTGGTGTTTATGCAATATTTAGCTACTGTTATTGCAGATTTTAGCTTGTGTTTATGCAACCTTTAGCTGGTGTTATTGCAGCCTTTATTTGGTGTTAATGTAGCATTTAGCTGGTGTTTATTCGGACTTTAGCTGGGGTTTATGAAACCTTTAGCTGGTGTTTATTCGGACTTTAGCTGGGGTTTATGAAATCTTTAGCTGGTGTTTTTGCAGCCTTTAGCTGGTGTTTTTCTGTAACTCAATTCCAGGTCCTCCATTTAGCTCTTAGTCTGTGTTTGCCATATACTGTAATGTCGTGTCTCTGGTCTACTTGAAGTGTGGACTGTCCAACACTGTTTTTTGTCCCCTGCAGGTGACGTCGTCCCTGAGAGAGACACTGCAGCTGCCTCTGCTCTATCCCAACACCCTGAGGTCTCTGGGGGTCTCCTGTCCCAGAGGGGTACTCCTGATTGGGCCTCCAGGAGTTGGAAAGACCCTGTCAGTCCAAAAGGTGGTCCAGGAGGTGGGAGCCAGCCTGGTGGTGGTCCGTGGACCAGAGGTACAAATAATCTGGTCTCTGTTTGGTGTTGGGCACTGAGACGAGTTCTCAGATTTAAGTTGTGGGTGAAAAAAAGCCATTTAGTAAAACCTTAAATAAATAAATACGTTAAAAATAAACCACAAAGTTAAAACTAAAATGAAATGGTCTTTATTCTTAGAACTGCAGTCTGATCATTATTACTGTTGATCATCTTCTCCCTCTGATCTGTGGAGAGGTCGCTGAGGCAACAAGCCCAGGAGAGAAACCCAGACCTCCCTCTCTTCAGAGACACTATCCAGTTCCTTCTGGGAACCCTCCAGAGGGTTCTGGGTCTGCCCCGGAGTCTCCTCTCAGTGAGACATGTCCAGAATACCTCGAATTGGAGGCATCCTGATCAGATGAACCTCCTCAGCTGACTCCTTTAGATTCAGAGGAGCAACAGATCTACTCCTAGCGTCCTCCAGATGACAACGCTCCTCACTCTCTCTAAGGCTGAGCCCGGCCACCCTATGAAGGAAGTTCATTTCAGTTGCTTGGATCCAGGTTCTTTATTTTTTGGGTCATGATCCATAACATAAAAACACAGGTAAGGGCCCCGCTTTCCTTTTGTGAGTTGCCAAATGGTTTGCCAGAACCTCCTCGAGGTCAACCAGAAGTCCTCCATGGCCTCCGTGAATTCCTCACATCCCAGAGTTGTTGCATTCACAACCACTGAAGTTTCATTCCTGGCTACCCTGCACCTGTCAGCTGCTTCAGGAGTCCTCTGGGACAGCCAAGCCCTGAAGACCTCCTTCTTCAACATGACAGACTCAGCGGGTTCTTGGGTTGCTGTTGCGACAGGCATCAATGACCTTCAGGCCACACATCCTGGAAGCCCCATCTGCAGTAGAGGTCCTGAACATAGCTCATTCAGATTCCATGTCTTCAACCTCCACCGGGGCACGTAAAAATCTCTCCCGGAACTGTGAGTTGAAAGCCGCATGGACCAAGGGCTCCACCAGATGTTCCCAGTTCACCCTCACTGCGTGTAGATTTACCAGGTCTGTTGGGCAGCTTCCCCTGCCACCGGATCCAACTCACCACCAGGTGGTGATCAGTTGACAGCTCTGTCCCTCTCTTTACCTGAGTGATCAACACACAGGGTCACAGCACAGGTCCGACGACACGATTACAAAATCGATCCTCCTTAGACCTTTGGCCTAAGGTGGCCTGGTACCTCCCTATACTCAGTCATGGTGTTTGTTATGGACAGCCCATGCCTAGCACAATAAGCAAACACCATTCCTTTTCAGATCAAGGAGGTCGTTCCTCCCAATCATCTCCTTCCAGATGACTGTCATTGCCCACGTGGGCATTGAAGTCACCCAGTAGAACAAGGTAATCCCCAGATGGCACTCTTTCCAGCTCAACATCCAGATTCTTCAGAAAGGCCAGGCAATCTGAACTAATGTTTGGTGCATAAGCACAAACAACAGTCAGAACCTTCCCTCCTGTGGCCTGAAGCTGCAGAGAGGCAACCCTCTCGCTCACCAGAGAAACTCCAACACCACTGCATTCAGCTGGGGGCTTGTGAGTACCTCCATAACCGCCTGACACCTCTCTTCCTGGGAAAATCTGTAGTAGGAGAGAATCAACCTTGTCTCCTGGATTTGGGTTCCAGAGTCCAAGCTGTGAATAGGGGTGAGCCCAACTTGATACAGCTCAACGTCACACATGAGCTCCGGCTTCTTATCTGCCAGTGGGGTGACAGTCCAAGTCCTTAGAGCTAGTCTTTGCCACCAGGAATCAGCATGGCCAAGGACACTCCCTCACCTGCCTCACAGCTTGCTTTGCACATGATCTCCTTAAAGGCAGCGGGCCCATGTGGGGGCAGCTTCCTTTTTTCTTTCGGGCTAGGCCCAGCTGAGCCCCAGAAGCCATTGTTCGACCACCAAGTTTGGCTCCAGGGAAGTGCCCCAGTTTTCCTTTTTCTGATGTCGGTTATCCATCAAGGATTTAGAGTCACTCATGGTTTGACCATCCCCTGAGGCCTGTTTGTCATGGGAGACCCTACCAGGGGCTGATGCCTCAGACAACATGGACCCCAGGGGTACTCAAACCCCTCCACCTTGTTAGGGACAATTCTGCTGAAGAATAATTACTGTTGATTCTTATGATAAATACAGTTGATTCTTACAATAATTAACACTGATTCTGATGATAATTACCATTAATTACTGTTAATTCTGATGATAAATACAGTTGATTCTTACAATAATTTACACTGATTCTGACGATAATTACCATTAATTACTGTTGCTGAAAATCTTTTTTCAGGTGGTTGGGTCACGGCCGGGTGAGAGCGAGGAGACTTTGCGGACCGTGTTTGAGCGCGCTCAGTCCGAAGCAGAAGAAGGTCCCTGCGTTCTCTTCCTGGATGAGCTGGACTCTCTGTTCCCAAGGAGAACCGGGTCGTCGGCACCAGAGAACCGGCTGGTGGCTCAGCTGCTCACTCTGATGGACGGGATGGATCGGTCCGATCGGTTCCTGATCGTAGGGGCCACTAACAGACCGGACAGCGTGGACCCGGCACTACGGCGGCCCGGCAGGTTTGACAGGGAGGTAAAGTGATTTGATTTGTTTTTAACACCTGAGTTATTCATATTTCAACCTCTGAGCTGTGTTTTCTCCTGCAGCTGATCATCGGAGCGCCGACTCTGCAGCAGAGAACATCCATCCTGTCGGTTCTGTGTCAGAAGATGCCCGTGTGTCCTGGTCTGAACATCGCAGAACTTTCCCAGATAACGAGCGGATACGTCGGAGCGGATCTCAGCGCTCTGTGCAGAGAAGCTGCCATGAACGCTTTGAGGGAAACCGTGAAGGTGAACCCAACAGAACGCTGAGGGTCAGACAGGTTCTGAGAGATTCTCTGGGCAGAAGTTCAGAAGATTTAATTGAGCTGCGGTACCGATCCGATCAGCTGTTCAGGAGTTCTGATGTTAAACTTTGGATGATTCAGTTCTTTTCACTTATTCCAACTTGAACAGGTTTCTGTCTCTGCGTCTCGGTCCGTCTCTGCAGGGTTCAGGAGACCATCAGGTGGGTCTGAAACACTTTATGGAGGCTCTAAGGACAGTGGGTCCATCCTGCCTGAGGAGCAGTCCTGGCAGGACCGAGGTCCTGCCGCTGCTTTGGGAGCAGATCGGAGGTTTGGAGGACGTCAAGCTCAAACTGAGACAGGTGGATGAACGAGTTGTCATCTGTCCTCGTCTGTCAATCAAAGCTAAATGATTGTTTTCTGTTAAAGAGCATCGAGTGGCCTCTGAGACACCCTGAGGCGTTTGTCCGTCTGGGCCTGCGCCGTCCCCGTGGCGTCCTGCTTTATGGACCTCCTGGATGTGCCAAGACGTCTTTGGTCAGAGCTGCAGCCACGTCCTCCAGCTGCAGCTTCCTGTCTGTCAGCGGCGCCGAGCTGTACTCTCCTTACATCGGAGACTCAGAGAAAGCTTTAGCTCAGGTGAGTCCGTCAGTGTCCATCTTTACTTCCTGTTTGTTTCTCCTCCAATCAGCTGAGTCCCTCTGCGCTCCTGCAGCTGTTCCTGCAGGCCCGGGCCTGCGCTCCCTGCATCCTGTTCCTGGACGAGATCGACTCTCTGATCGGCTCACGGTCAAACGGTCAGAACCTTAACAGCGTTCAGACCCGCCTGCTGTCTGTGCTCCTGAATGAGATGGACGGGATCGGCCTGAAGACCCTGGAGAGGAGAGGAACGGAGAAGATCCTGCAGGCGGGGGGAGGGGAGGAACCTCATGTGCAGAAACAGGTCATACTGACGTCACAACCTCCGATCGAAACCACGGGACTTGAGTTCTAAGTTGTTTTTGTTTCCTTACAGTTGGACCTTCAGGATGTCTGCAACAAGGACGTGATGGTGGTCGCTGCCACCAACAGGCCTGAGTGTTTGGACAGCGCCCTCCTCAGGCCGGGCAGGCTGGACCACATCATATTTGTGCCCCCACCTGACCAACAGGTAAACCTTCCAGGAAGATCTTCTGTCTGTGATGAACTGACCTGACCAGGGCGTGGTTTTGTGTTTTTAGGCCCGACTCTCGATCCTGCAGGTCTGCACCTTGTCCATGCCCGTGGACGCTGACGTGTGTCTGAAGGAGCTGGCTGCTAAGACAGAACTGTACTCTGGAGCGGACCTGGAGAACCTCTGCAAAGAGGTACATGTATGTCAGGTGCACGTAAATGCAAACCGCAGACTCACACGAGTACTCAAGAGGTTTATGTTGCATTTTCCAGGCTGCTCTCCTGGCATTGGATGAAGAGAACTTGGAGGCTTCGTCCATCAGACACTCTCATTTCCTTTGTTGTCTCAATAGAATGAGTCCTTCTCTCACCGCTCAGCAGATCAAAGCTTGTCTGACTCTGCCCACATGATTTAACCTCCTGTGTTCATGTATTAATGCACAAATACAGCAATAAAACCAGTCCAACCAAACCTGCTGCCTGTTTCGACCCTGATTCTCAGTATGACCACTGGGGGGCGCTACACGCTGACATTGATTTTCATTAAGTGGATGTTGTGCCCTTCAGTGCTGCATTACAATACAGGAAGATGCATCTGTCTACGTGCCTTTCACCTCGTACAACCTCCCACCCAGCCTTCATCTGTTGCTGCTTCGCCCTGCAGGACTAAGAGACATCAGGGACTTCAGAACTGCAGGTAAGACCTGAGACCTGATCCTGGACCTGTCCTCCATCCTCATGATGCTCAGGATGTTAACTCCTCACTCAAGCTCTCTCCTCTGTAGGTGTTTGGATCTTCAGACAAATGTCTTTTTTACAGTTGTTGAAGAAGAGGAAGGAGGTGAGTAATCTTTGGGACTAAATCCAGCGAGTATGTCCTGTTGTTGATCATTAAAGACGAGATGTTTGTTTTCAGCTCATTCCTCTGTTGGGCTTCATGGCGTTCGCTGCAACAGGTGCCACCAGTGCTGGTCTCTACTTCATGTTCACCAAAACTGACGTGATGTGAGTTTACTGCCGTTTGTTCTCAGTTACCCTGGGGATACCCTGACTGCTACTCTGATTACTCTCTGCAGTCTGAACAAGACCTCAAACCCAGAACCATGGGAGAGAGTGGACCCATCTAAACCCCAGAAGGTAACCTCTAACGTCAACTCTTCTGTTTCCTTTGACTTTTCACTTTCAGATCCGAGCTGCCGAAATTTACCGAGTCGCTGTTGTTTACGTCGAAGGCGTCCCCTCCCAAGGAGACATGAGACATCACTCCTACGGAGACGTGATGTCTCACGCCTCCTCCCACGGAGACGGGACCTCGTCCTCGCCTGCAACCAGCCAAAGACTCAATAGATATTTTTACACGGACATAAGTAATCGGATTAAACAGCCATTCGGAATAAAAATGCATCACGTAAACGCCTCGTTCTGATTTTTTTTTTTTTTGTTGATTCAGCTCGATCCAAATGAATTTGTAATCTGATTGAGAGGAGTGGTTTATGCCGATTCATAATCAGAACAGTGTGCATGTAAACACTTAATCTGATCATTTTATTCCAATTGTGGAAAACTGACCTGACTGCACATGTGCGACTTGTCTACGTCAGGGAAGCAAAACTGGTTGGTGAGCGACAACATTTCTACTAGAACCTTTGAAAGAGCTCGAACTGCAGCTCAGTCAGGGAGTAACGTCTCCACCGTCTTTAAAACCTGGAGCGGGTCCATTTTGAGCGCTCAGGTTTGTTTATGTTCATCACGGAAGTAGAACTTCTTCTTCTGTGGTTCTTTTTAAGGAAAG
>JARVLU010000599.1:12032691-12042781 GCA_031762415.1 Simpsonichthys santanae | reverse complement strand
GAGAAGCGATTCTAAGGCCACCAAAACGGATCCCCTCAACACCTTGGCTGCGCCTAGAAATTCTGTCCATAAAAGTTGTGAATAGAATCGGTGACAAAGGGCAACCTTGGCGGAGTCCAACTCTCATTGGAAACGAGCCTGACTTACTGCCGGCAATGCGGACCAAGCTCTGACACCGGTCGTACAGGGACCGAACAGCTCGTTCCAAAGAGCATGGTACCCCATACTTCCAAAGTAACTTCCACAGGGCTCCCCGAGGGACGAGGTCCAATACCTTCTCACAAAGCACATGTAGACTGGTTGAGCAAACTCCCACGTACACTCCAGGACCCTGATGAGGGTGAAGAGCTGGTCCAGTGTTCCACGACCAGGACGAAAACCACACTGCTCCTCCTGAATCCAAGGTTGGACTATCCGACAGACCCTCCTCTCCAAAACCCCTGAATAGACCTTACCAAGGAGGCTTAAGAGTGTGATTCCCTGTAGTTGGAACACACTCTACGGTCCCCCTTTTTGAATAGAGGAACCACCACACCAGTCTGCCAATCCAGGGGAACTGCCCCCGATGTCCACTCAATACTGCAGTCGTGTAAACCAACACAACCCCACAACATCCAGAGCCTTAAGGAACGCCGTGCAAATCTCATCCACCCCTGGGGCCCTGCCACCGAAGAGATTTTTAACCACCTCGGTGACCTCAGCACCAGAGATTGGAGAGCCCGACCCAAAGTACCCAGGCTCCGCTTCCTCAGTGGAAGACGTGCTGGTGGGATTGAGGAGATCTTCAAAGTATTCTGCCCACTGACCCACGACATCCCTAGTTGAGGTCAGCAGCACACCACCTCCACTATAAATAGAGGAGTAATATAAGTCTTGTGGTTTATTGAGCTGCAGCTGGACCGGACTTGAAAAGAATCCAGAAAGACGAAGTTTTGGGTCTTTATTAGAAACAAACCACAGTTCAGTTTGCCTCAGAACACCGGAGTAAACACCTCCAACTCTGAACCCGTTTCAAGTTTAAAGCTCCTCGTTGAAAAGTCTGATATCAGACAGAAAACGTGACCGACACACACCGGGCCGGCTGCAGAGTACGGACCGATCTGACGTAGAAGCTGGAGAAGACGTTTAAATCTCAGTCGGATGAATCAAGGTCCGGGACCTGGCCAGGCCGTGGTACCGGTCCTCAGTCTTACTCGACGTTGGTCACCTGGTTTTAGTTGCAGCACAAACTGACCTTGGATAGGAAGGAACTGTGGGTCTGGTTCTTTGGGCCGGTCTTCATGACTCTGCAGCGAGGAGCTTTAAAAGGACTACTGAAATGTCCACAGCTTCGGTAAGAACCATCTGGTCAGATGGTCAGTTTCCTCCTTACAGCAGCTGAGGGGTCAGAACCAAGTCCAAAACATGAGCTCCTCCATGTGATGAACCAGAGGTCTGCTGCTCACTGAATCACATCTGGTTCTGGTAAAGAGAAAGAGTTCCTGAAGCTTTAGCAGTCGGACTCCGTTTAGAACTGTGCTCGGCCCACTGGGTTTCCACTCCGCGGGACGGGTCCGTTCAGGCGCTGGACTGCTGGCAGTGTACACAGCTCCGCAGCAGCCTCAGTCTGTGGGTCTGGACCTGCACTGTGCAGCGGGTCAGGCCGTAGGTGTGCAGCAGCAGGTGGCGGGCCTTGGCCTGGACGTCCTCCCAGTTCTGAGCAGCAGAGGGCGCTATAACACAAAACATTAAAACAAATATTTTAATTAATACTGGACTCTTCAAGCTTTATTTAAACAGGTTTCACTCAATGAGTCACGAGGACTCATTTAAAAGAGAAACCTGATTTAAACAAAGAACACAGATGAGGTACAGACAACAATACACAATCATTAAAATCATATACAATGAAAAGTAAGTAAAATAGTGACAGAAAGCGAAATAAAAACAAGCTACATTATGAAATGGGGTCAAATACTAAAAACAGGAACATGTCTGCATTGGTTTATGCCAGGAACTTAACAGTTGTTTAAAATCCCTTAGAGAGGTCAAGGTCGAGAGCTTCAGATCTTTTTGAAAGATATTCAGGAGCAGAGTAGGTGAAGGCCTTTTCGCCGAGTTGAGTCTGCACTGAGGAGACACTGCATGTAATAATGTCCTGAGAGCACACACTGTAGCTGCACTGACAGAGTGACAAGTTGGAGGAGATATATGAAGGCAACAGACCAAGGAGTGATTTAAAGATGAAAATGTACCAGTGAGAGTCTGCGTGAAGTTAATGATGTCCAGTTAACCAGTGAGTACAGGGTGCAGTGATGGTACGGTAGTTACAGCCAATCTTAGTGCACCGTGATAGACAGTGTCCAACATCTGCAGGCTGCTTGTAGGAGCGTTCATGTAAATAATGTCACCGTAGTCAATGGAGGGAAGGAAAGTCACAGTTATAAGGTGTGTCCTAGCGTTCAGAGTTAAACAGGATCTATTTCTGAAAAAGAAACCCAGTTTAACTTTCAATTTCCTTACTACCATAGGTTTTTGACACACAGCTTAAAAGAGAGATGGGAGTTGACCAAGAGACCCAAGTATTGTAAGAATCGACAAACTGAATAGGAACACCATTTGTAGATAAAATAGAAGGAAGAACTGCTGGGAGCGACTTCCTGTTTGAAAACAACATCCCTTTGGTTTTATCAACATTTAGCACCAGTTTGAGATGGAACAAAACTGACTGGGTGATGTTGAATGCAAAGCTGTAAAAGCTGCAAAATCTTAGCAACTGTTTTAGCTCGACAATAAACAACTGTCAGACGTCAGAGTCAGAAGGTCCTGGATGAAAATCAGAACCCGTTCTGATCTGTCTGACCCACACTTTGCAGCCTGAACATATAAAGTCAAAACATGAGACCAGAATCAGCTCTGGACTAAATACAGATATTTGCCTTTCAGACTGATGGAGACCGGATGAAGCCGTCTGAAAATATTCATCTTTAGTTTCACAACATGTCATCGTTTTATAAAAAACATAACGTTATCCTGATTTATTAAACAAAGTATTGTTTTTCTGTGGTTCTGTTCTTCAAGCTGTTCTGAATTCTTCTGCAGTTTTTGGTCTGTTTTAGCTTCAGCTCTTCCAGGACACAGACACTGTGAGTTTTATTTAACTTTTAACAAATACTTTATGTAGAAATACTTTAAAATCTCTTTTTTTTTTTCTTTTTTCCCAGTTTCAATGGCCTCCCTTCTCACCTTACAGCCATCCTCTTCACACCATTATTATGAATTATTATTATTATTATTTATTTTCAAAAACATTCTGGCTCTGTCTCTGTTAGCTTTAGCTGCTTTTAGCTTCTGTTCTGGCATTTTTTTTCCCTTGAGAACCAATTTAGCTTCTTTTAGCTGAAACAGCTGTCAGCTCCTTCAGCTAGTTTCAGCAGCTGTTCAGAGTTTGTCCTCACCAAACAAAGTTCATGTTAATCTATAATCCTGAGCCCAGAGCTGCTGTCAGATTCAGACCAGGTTCAGGTCTGGGTTCTGACTGGACCCCCGTTCATTCAAACTGCAGCTTTACCAAAGATATAAATATAAGGCAGAGTAAACCAAACAGAACCGGTTCTGATCTCAGGTGATTTACAGCAACTTTGAGTTTGTAACCCACATGAGATGACACAGAGATGGTAGATTAACAGTTGTTTTGGAACTTTAGAGTGAACTATTTAACCGTTCTGATGAATGTTGGTGTTCTTGTCCTCTCAGCTTCTCCATGTTCTGCTGCACCATCAGGTCTGAACCGAGCCAAACCTACTGGTCCACGACCAAAAGTGTGGAAGAGTGAGAGGACAACTCCCTCTGTTAGAGAACCCAAATAATTTACTGTAAAACCAGCTGGACGCTCCCAACGTTCACTTCATCTGGACTTACAAGCAGAAGTACCAAACCCAGAGGGTTCTGGTCCCTGACCTGTGGAACTTCCTGACTTTAAATTTTGATTTATTCAGGTTGTTGAATATTATATTGTTATTTTTCTCTGACTTCAACTTGTCTTTTATAGAAACTTTTTATAGATTTATCTCCGTCCTTTAAACTTTGGCTTTATTTGATAATGTTTGAAGTTTGTTTTCTTGTTGAATTATTGGTCCTCTTGAACTTTATCCTCTGTGGTTGTTTTGAAATGTCCAACAGAAATAAACTCTATGCCAAATTACAGAAATACTAATCGAGTCTCTCCTCACATGGAGAAACGTTTTTACAAACAGTTCTACTTTACCTTCAGATACTTCTGCAAATGCCAGCACAGCTAAGGCCCCGCCCTCAGAATGTGGAAGCGCCACTAAAGCCCCGCCCACAGGAACACTATCTTTACAAATATATATTTATTTCTAAATATATTCTCGTAATCTTTTTGGAGATGAGGAGTGTCTGGAGCGGGTAAGAAGTCATCCCTGGGGTCAAAGGTCAGCTTACAGGTGGGTCTATGACGTCATCGTTTGGGTCAACCGTAAGAACACCTTGTTGAAAGAAATACAGTTCAGCTGTCCCTAAAAGCTGTTTCTGTGTGAGTTTTCAGTAAACGCTGTTCTTGTGTGGCCGCGGCCTAAAAACCAGGCAGGAACAGAAACGAGGCGATTCCAGAGAGGACGTCGAGACAAACGTCGGTTCAATGGTCCAATCAGAAAGGAGCTGCAGCAGCGAATCGGTCTCAAGCTCCTTCCTGAGGTACTCACCGAGCTGCAGATGCACCAGCGCTGCCGCCTTATCAGCCGTCAGCGCCCACACGTTCAGCTCGTCCACGGACTGGACGTCCTCCAGCTTCAGAAGGTCCTCTTTGATCCGCTGGACGTCCAGGTGTCTGGGAGCACCTACGGAAGCAGAGGGACAAACACTCTGAGCTCTGAGCAGAACTTTAGGGCCGTCCTACAGTGATGTATAGCATCAGTGCATGGTGACGTGGTGCAGGTATGCAACAGGTGAGTTAAACCCAGCTGTGTATGTGCAACTGGTATCAAACGTGAGCGCCTTGACTCGTGCAGAGCGTTAAGTGTCACGCTGAACTTGTGTAGCATGTTGGAGCATGCTGCAAATATAAACATGACAGAGAGGGAATCCATCTACTTAACATGGATGAACTTGTGCATGACTCACCTGTTGCATACCTGGAACTTAAACACAACTCATCAGCAACATGTCGGCATTCGCCAATCATTTTGTGCATGTTTGACATGTGGGCTGGCATGACCATATCTGAGATCGTAGATCAGCGTGCTGTTAACTTCCAGCAGCGTTTGTGTTGCGTTGTATTGTGTTTCTGATGCTACACGTCACTGTGGGACAGCTGCCCTCGTCACAAACTGCTCCAACACACTGAGCACGACTTACACTCGCTCATCGCAAAACAAGTCAATGAGACATTTGTGAGCTCGGCATGTTTACGTCTAAAAACTGTTCCAGTCGATTCTTTTTAGCCCAGCTTCAGTGTCAGACAGAGTTCACACACATCGACATCCATTCTCTTAAACGTTAGTGACGGGGCCTTTAGGAGGAAACCTGCACTTACCTTCCAGCACGATGATTATGGTGTCTCTTATGATGCGGACTGTAGTGAACAGAACCAGAACCGAGAAGATGTAGGTGCAGATGGGATCTGCCAACTTCAGCTCTGGCTGGGAAGTCAAGACAGATCCGTTACAGAAGAGTTTAATGTTTGTAGAGCCATCAAACCGTTTTACTTCCAGTTAAAGATTCTTTCATTCAAAGGAGTTATACTTTATTTTTTCATATCTGATCATTTATTAAAGTACATTTATTTCAGTATGTTTCTAAATATAATCAAGTTGAGCTCATCCAGACAGACACACCTTGTTGTTGTTGTTAAAACACTGTGTGTAATTTTGATGTTTATGATCAACTGCAAAGACCTGAAACTGACTCTCTCAGGGAACTTCCTGAGTTTAAGGTCAAAAGTTAAAAAGAGACATATCTGTTATAATCTGGGACATAAACATTTGTCTTTTAGTGTTTTTATTGATTTAGATAAACTAAAGCAGCAGAGACAGCCTGTGTCTCTTTCCCTCTCTCAGACCCTAAGTTGGGTCACGTGCGCAGGTTGCACATGTCTGAATGATGACGTTGACGCTCCAAACAAATTAACGTTCAGTACAAAGTTGGATATAAAGGTGCCCCCTGGGTGGGGTGGGCTGGAGGAGAGGGTCGATGTTTCAGTTCTGGTATCTCCTCCAGTTGCAGCAAATGGGTCACATGTGGACACGTTTAATAATTTCTTACGTCATCACCTTCATGAAGGGCAGGGCGGTTCTGTTAGGGTGTCCTCCTTGAAAACAGTCCAGAAACTGATCGGTGCCCTCACCTGCAGTCTGTTTCTGAGTCGATCACCTGCCGTGTATCAGACATCAGACCCCACCCCGCTCTGATTGGGTCAAACTGTGGCTCTGGTTCTGTTTATTGGTTGAAAGCAGCGACGGTTTAATCCCTGGATCATCTTTGAACTGGACTTGTGTTTAACAAGACCACAACAAAAAAACACGTTTTCATTTTTACAGACAATAAAAATGACGGACGGAAAACTTTAATCCACATTTGAGGTCGTTCTGGTTGTCCAAGATGAAAACAGTCGTCTCAGACAATCAGAACCTGCTTTAATGTCGACCCCTGCCATCGATGATTAGGTTCTGAGATGAGCTCAGTTCTGGAGTACCTTGAAGCGGACGATGTAAGCAGCTATGAGCACCCCGACGCTCTGAAGAAGATCTCCTAAAGCGTGGATGAAGGCCGCTCTCACAGCCAGGCTGCCGTGCGGCCTCTGATGACCCGACCCAGCAGAACCTGCGGGCGCCGCAGTGCCGTGGGAGTGACCGTGTCCGTGTGAGTGGAGGTGACCGCCTTGATTTAATAAGAAACCCATTCTGAAGAAAAACAGAAATTTAGTTCAAACCTTAAAATTTCAGAACCTGCAGCTGGACTTTGGACTGAACTCTTTCGTCCGACTCACATGAGGTTGACGGCTACGCCCACGGCCGCAGTGATGAGCATGATGTCTCCATCAATGTCAAAGTCCTGGTGGACGGTCCTCTGGACCGCCTCGTACAGCAAGATGGCCGTCAGGATGTAGATGAGCAGCACGCTGAGGACAGCCGACACCACTTCTGCAACGCCACATTCAGCCGTCAGAGAGGGTCAAATATCACTTAAAGGGATAGTTCAGAGCTTTTGGTAAGAGACAGTGGTCAGGTTCTGATGTGGAACTCAAAGTAAATCCAACCAAGTTAAGTCAGGTCCTCTGGACGGTTTCTTTTTGTTGAAACGTTTTGTCTTTCATCCAAAAGACTTCATCAGTACGAAGAGCAACTTCACATCGTGGGTCAACTGGTGGACCAAAGGACCTGACTTAACTTAGTTGGATTTTTTTTTTTTACCTGGACTATCAATCATGAATGAGGATAACCCAAAGTAAAGGTCTGTGGTTCTGAAGACCAGGGAAATTCATCTGATCTTCTGAAACATTTTACTATAAAAAACAAACTGTAGACCAGAGCTCAGTCCGTTACTGACAGGTCCAAATGTAACACGGGTCAAAGTCTACAGCCTGTTGGAGGTCCAACTTGTTTTAGAGGCAGACACTCTTAAATGACCGTCACTCCATGACTGTTCAGAGTGCACTGCTGTCTAATACAGGCAAGTTACTGATTACTCATGTGTAATAGGCATATAAACAGTTGAGAATGGCTTGAATAGTCTGTGAAATGTTTTATAACAACATAATAAAGTGATTCAAGCATTTTACAGACTGTCAGGGTGTTTAAAAACTTTTACGTAAAGTTTAAGATGTGAATAAATCCTGAACAGCTGATTTTTATTTTACAAGCTTTGGAACATATGAACACTGAAAACAAGTTTAAAAAGGAGTTACTGACGGGGTTTTATAAACAAAGATTCACAATGAGTTAATAATTATTCAGACAGTGAATTATTTTTAGTTGTTGAAGTGATGTGTCTCTGATCCGCCGTCAGGTGGAGAAACACTTATCTCAAAGTGATGAACCTGCAGAAAAAATCTGCTGCTACAAACAATAGACAGGATGCTGCTGCAGACTGTGAGCGAGTGTGTGTGTGTGTGTGTGTGTGTCTCACCGAGGCGATGCAGGCCAAAGGTGAATCTTTTGCTTGGAGGTTTAGTGGCGAGCCAGAGGGCGAGCAGAGAAAACAGGATCCCCACCACGTCTGTTAACATGTGAACAGCATCCGTCATGATGGCTAAACTGTTGGACACGTAACCACCTGAAGGACAAACATGAGACGACTTAAACACCATGAAGTCCCCACCGGAAACCACACTGACACAAACATGAGACGAGACAGTTGCAGATCTCAGACATTAGACTAGTTGTTGTGACTAAAGTTCAAACAAACTGTTCATAAAAATAAACCTTCAGCTCATTCAGAGTTTTTCTGACTTTTAACTTTTATACAAAAGTTTTTCCTACATTAACATTTTTCTGAATTCTTTTCACGAACTTGTTTTCTTAAAATCTGCTTCAGCTGTTTTTGCTTCACCCGCTGCTTTCAGCTTTGCGCTGAAGTTTTACTTCAGTAAATTTCAGCTCTTTTGGTGGTAGAGCTGCTGCCTCTCACGAGAAGGCGACTGGGGGCCTTTGTGGGTGGAGTTTGCATGTTCTCTCCGTGCATGCGTGGGTTTTCTGCAGGTACTCTGGTTTCCTCCCACAGACCAAAAACACACACGCTAGGCTTAATTGTCTTTAGGTGTGAGTGAGAGAGTGGACTGGAGACTTGTCCACGGTGTCCCTGCCTCTGGATATGGACACAGTGACACCCCCACCCCACCCCACCCCCAAATAAAAAAAGTGGGTTCAGTTCTGTGTTCTGACTGCATTTTCACATGAAATCTTTTTTCTCTGGGTGTGAAATGAACAGATAATAAAAAATAAATTTATAGAACATATATTTCTGGTTTTATTATTTATTTAAATAAAATCAAAATAAAGAGCATTTAAAGCAGCAATACTGAAGCGCAGTGATAATTTTTTACTAAAACAACTAAACATTTAACTCGCTGGTTACTTTTCTCTGGTTTTATTTATAATAATAACCATAAAGCCTCTGTAGTCGTGAGCTCTTCCAATGCTCTGAGCTGGTAAGGTTTTTCATGCCCACCATCCAGGTGAACCCGCCCGCCTGCAGAAAGTACTGGAAAAGCTTTTCAGAATCATTACCACAAAGGTTAGAAAGACCCAGTCTGTGTCCAGCTGAGACTTTACATGGGTCCGGATCTGGATCGGTCCGCTTTTTGTAGACAATAAAATTAATTAAAAGAGATGAAAACAAAAAACAAACAAACAAAAAAAACAAAAAAAAACCACAAAGCTTCAACAGAAACTGATTCTCTTTGGTTTAGTCAAAAACACAGACCTGCAGAGACATCAGGTCAGATGTCAGATGAAACCAAACATGCAGTGCAGGAAAATAAAACTATTTCTGAACTTTAATAAGCCATAAAAACATTATTCAGTTAAGGTTTGATGAATGAAGTGGGTCTGAGAACAGGATGGGTTCAGTTAGGATCACATCAGAGCGCAGGACAATAAATACTGCCATGATCTCAAACAGGAGGTCAAACAAAGCTGATATGAAACAGAACATTTAATCATGTTCGTTATTCTTAGGAAGCTGTTTCAGACGCTTCTAGGTTTAACTTTAGAGAAAGAAGCCATGGTCTGAATGTTTCAGCTGGTTAAAGAAACAACTAAATGTTTACAAAAATACAGTGTGATGCTGAAAGTTATCGACAAGGCTGATTGCTAGCTAAATCTAAAATAAGAAGCAGAACACTACAAAAAAAGCTACGAGTAGCAAAAACCTAGTTAAAAGTAGCAAAACTGTAGCTTAAAGCTAAAAGTGGCCTAATAAGACAGACAGAGGCTGAAACCTTCGTCAAAGAGAACAAAAGAGAACAAAGTTTCATAAAGAATCATAACATATTTTAATATGTTGGTGAAGATTCTGTCGTCCAGGACATGATAAAGTCAAAGAAAGGTTCAATACAGAACAACTGGACTTTATTTTTTGCAAGAAAACGTTT
>JARVLU010000599.1:11982301-11994472 GCA_031762415.1 Simpsonichthys santanae | reverse complement strand
TTAATCCCATTGAGCCTCGAGGACTCATTTACAAGAGAGACCTGGCTACAAACAAAGAATGATGACAACAGTAACAACAATAGTCAATCATAAGATAGGCATACAGATTGTTTTCAACAAGTTAAAAAAGATGTCAAAGTAGCATAACAGATAAATTATAAGGCAAATGTGTAGTTGTAAGTTAATTTTAGATGGGGTTTTATAAACTTAACAGTGTGGATACAGATGTAAGTCTGTTTTTCATGTACGTATTATAGGATGGCATGTTTCATTGTGTGAGAATAAAACTTATAATGTGATATAATTATAAATAAGTTAATGATGAAATACTTCTTCAAGTTAAAATTGGAGATTTTAAATATAAATATTAATCTGTGTTATTGGGTTTTATAAATAAAGTTGTAAATTAAAAAAAAAAAAGAAAGTTATGTAACAATTGTAAAGCTCACGTTCCCAGCACGTGCTATTTATAAACCACAACAAAAACAAAGTTTTAGATACAAATAAAATTCATGGTTAAAAGGTATTAGTTTTAAAATGTAGATGCTTAGGCCTTTTTAGTAAGAAAATCTCGTTATTTTTAGATTTAATTAACATTAATGTTTTAAAAGACCGTTTCCGAGGAGGAGGAATTTGTATTACGTCATAATCTGAACCAATCAGAAGGCAGATATGCAAATGAGTAGCTCGTTCCAGGAAGTGGGCAGCTAGTGTAGTAGCGTTGGTATTTCTTTTCCCTTTTTCTTTCTGTGTTTTCCTCCGTCAGAGGGCATGGTTCACATCAGGCTGATGTGTTTTAAAGCCGAAAGAATCATATGAAGGTCGGCGGAGGCTTGTAGAGGCTGTGGCGGTAAAACATCCAGGAGTTTATCTGCATTTCCAGCTGAGGTTAGTTTGCTTATTTATCTTTTATTAACAGAACAAGGTGGAGCGGATTTTATCCCGGTTTGTTTCTCGCATCCAGACCAGGTTAAAGGAAGAATTTAGTCCAGCTCGGAGTGGAAATACTAAAGTCTGAAAATAAAACGATAAGACAAAACCAGAGCTGTTTTTTTTAATCCCTGAAGGAAAGTGCCATCAACCAAGAGCTTAACGTTTAACATGTCTCTTACATGTTAGTTAACATGTTAGTACTGTCTTTACATGTTAGTTAACATGTAAAGACTTTACATGTTACAGGATCTGGTTAAAGTCTTTTTATGTTAGTTAACATGTTATAATCTGTGTAAAGTTTTTATATGTTAGTTAACATGTTAGTATCTGTGTAAGTCTTTATATGTTAGTTAACATATTAGTATCTGTGTAAAAGGATTTACATGTAAGTTAGCATGTTATCTGTGCAAAATCTTTACATGTTATTAATATGTGTAAAGTCTTTACATGTTAGTATCTGTGTAAAGTATTTATATGTTAATTAACATGTTATTATCTGTGTTACGGCTTTACATGTTATTAATATGTGTGTAAAGTCTTTACATGTTCCATGTTAGTTTCTGTGTAAAGTATTTACATGTTAATTAACATGTTATTATCTGCGTAAAGGCTTTACATGTTATATGTGTAAAGTCTTTACATGTTAATTAACATATTGAATTTAAGTCTTTACATGTTAGTTACATGTTTGTATATGTATAACGTCTTTACATGTAGTTAATATGGTATTTGTGTAAAGTCTTTGCATGTTACATGTTAGTATCTGTGTAAAATCTTAACATGTAATTAACATGTTATTATTTGTGTCAAGTCTTTACATGTTAATTAACTTGTTATTATCGGTGTAAAGTCTTTACATCTTAGTTAAGTGTTATTATCAGTATAAAGTCTTTACATTTTGGCTAAGATGTTTTTTTTTAAAAGTCTTTACATGTTAGTTACATGTAAAATCTTTACTTGTTAATAAACATGTATTACTGTATGTAAACTCTTTACTTATTAGTTACATGTTATGTAACAGTCTTTTGCATGTGTTGTTGAGTCATGACAAATAGGACGGGTAACTGAACCAGAGTCATAAACATGCTGTTTATCTTTAACTAAATATTAACGTTCCAGATTCTGTCTGGATTGTTTTAATGTCAATAACACCAGCCAGAAGATTAAACCTGCTGCGGAGGTGGCAAAGGTTCCTCCTGAAAGCATGGAAACATTCATATTAAATATAATCTATTCAGTTTACTTCAATCAGAACTTTTTGTAAACACACGTTTTTTTTTCCTTTACTGTGTTTTTTTTTTTTTTTTTTTTTTTTTTTTTTTTTTTTTTGTATTTTGGTTAGTTTATGTTTGATATTTTATTTTTCTTTGTTATTCTGTTTGTGATTCTTTATATTCTAAATGAAAATTTTAGTCAAAGTTTTCTACTAATTTAATTAACCTTTTGTCCTTTTATAGTCATTTAACTTCCTACACAATGTATTTTTAGTATTGACACCGTTGGTTTAAGTTCAAGTTCAAGTATCTTTATTGTCATTCGCATCACGTGGGGTACATGAGGTGGAACAAAATTGTGTACTCAAGGTCCCAGTTACACCCCAAAGTAGCAAAAATATAAAAAGAAAAAGTGTATAAGAATATTAGATATACACTAAGATATACGCTAAATGGACGCTAAACAGTACGCTAAAAGGTCTAAGATTTATGCTAAACACTAGTAATGTAAAATAATGTTAAATTAAACAGCAGCCCGAACATGAGCCTGTAGTGAGTAGATGGGTATGAATTCAGCATCATGAGATAGTCATCAGCATGGATAATCAGCAGCACAGATAAGTTGTGAAAACTGATCCAGTAGTTCCTGGGATAATCGGGGTTGAAAATGGGCAACCACTCATTTTTGCCAAAAAATCTGTATATTTTGGGGCCATATGTCTGGGACCACTAGTCCGATTGACCTAAAATTTGAGATACTGTGCTGTGGGATCATGTGCCATGTTTCTTCAAAATCTGAGGTGGTCAGGTTGCTGGGCAATTTGGCAAGGAACAACTGATAATCAACTATTTTTATTCAGTTTATCAGGGTTTAATTCAGTGTCTCCTCGTGTTATTTGAGGTTATTATTGTTATATGTGTTATTATTCTGTTAAAAACAGGTATGTAAGAATGTCATTTATGGTAAGTTTCTAACTATTTAAGTTTGAAACAAAGTCATTTTCTGCCACCTGATTTATCATTTTTAACAAGTATTGCTGAGACTGCTTGCTGTATCTGTTTTAAAGTTGACTCTTTCTCCATAATTAAAGTATTTGTGTATTTTTTTGTGTTTTACTTCCCCCCCAGGTTTGACCACTCTACTGTGATTTAAAGACTACTTGATACTGGAAACAAACTTGAAACATCAATGTAAGTAAAATATTGCTTCCTCTTTGCTGTTTATTCCTGTTTAATGCATTGATGTGTGCAGTTAAATCATGTTTCCCCTCCTCTTCCTGGTCATAATAATCATGTTGTTACGTGAAATGTTGCATCAAACTTCCTCTTTGTGAACTTCTCTTCTGTTCTGTGCTCCAACATGACTTCTGTCATCGGTTTAAACACATAGCAGCACATCTCAACAACTCATGTTTTTGTGCTGCATGTCATGATGCAGTCCTGTCAGCTTCCTGTAAATTAGTTTAATCTAGGCCTCCGGGGCTGATCTGACTGAGATAATCTCTGTGTTCTCGCAGATCTACTTTTACAAACAAGAACATCCAGGTCAGTTGGAGACCATCGGCACTTTTGTTTCAGTTTATCTTCCAGGTTCTGATGGTCCTCAGAGTCCATACAGTGGTACTCAGAAGAATCCCTAGTATAAATGTTTTGTTTGTTTTTCAGAGTAATCATGAGCGCCCACGAGTCAGAGCTGCACACCATCTCTCCGGAGCTGCCAGCCATGTTTGACGGCGTGAAACTGGCGGCAGTAGCCACTGTGCTCTACGTCATCGTCCGCTGCCTGAACCTGAAGAGCCCCACAGCGCCACCGGACCTCACCTACCAGGACACCCCACTCACCCTTTTCCTGCTCAAGTCCTGCTCTCAGCTGACGAAAGAGTGAGGACATGCACACACATGCACACTCTGATTGGCTGTTTTCAAACAAACACAAATAATATTTAAACTCACATCTACAGTATATTGGAGTATCCATCCTTCATCCATCCTTCATCCATCCATCCATCCATTATCTTTACCCACTTCTTCCTTTTTGGGGGACACCCTGGACAGGTCTCAGTTCATCATAGGGATAAAGAGACAAACGAGAAAAACAACCATTCACTCTCTCACTCTCACCTAGGGACAATAGAGTTACCAATCAGTCTAACAAGCATGTTTTGATCTGTGGGAGGAAACCGGAGGACCTGGAGAAAACTCACGCATGCACATGGAGAGAACATGCAAACTCCACCCAGAAAGGTCCCTTGGCTGGGATTTGACCCGGCAACCTGCTCGCTGAGAGGCGGCAGCTCTACCAACTTCGCCCTATTTCAGAGCAGATTATTATTATTTAGTCATTTATTCTTTAAATTCACCCAACCTTTATTAACCATCTGCTCCCTAACAGGTCTCTCTTGAAAATGAGTTCTCGTGGCTCAACGAGACTAACCTGGATAAATAAAGGTTAAATGAAAAAAAAAAAAAAAATTAAAGTCACTGTCTTAGATGAAGATTGGTCAGTTTGTTCTATTTATTTATAAACTTTATTTCTGCATTTTTAACTGAAGTATCATACTCCTTAAATAAATCAGAAATGAAAACAGTCCTAAACTTTACCAAACCCAGTTGTAACCAACCGAAACCCTCTCCTCCAACTAACGAAACAAAAATAAAAGGACCTGAAAGGACACAACTCACCAGGTTTGTTGTTTATTTATTTGTAACAAAGTGTCAGAGGATGAATCGTTTAACTTCCATCATTTTTAAAAGAATGGTAAATGGGCTGTACTTATGTAGCACCTTTCTATCTTATCAAGACACTCAAAGAGCTTTACACTACAATCTGTGCTCTCATTTACCTCCACACACACACATTCATGCAGCACTCTACTATATCTTTACAAAGCTAATCTGAATTTGTAGAGACTAGTCAGAGCTTTATCACATTCATACACCGGTGGGACACACATCAGAGACAATGAGGGGTTCAGTGTCTTGCCCAGGGACATTTCAGCACGTGACTGCTGGTGGAATCGAACCCCTAACTCTCCCATTGGAGGACGATTGTTCTAACTACTCAGCCACAGCTGGCCCACGTGTTTTAGTTATCAGTTGAGTACTAGAGGAAACTCAACAACAGTCGGGTCGTCTTAGCTCTGTCTAACAGAATAAAAGTTTAGGACTGTTTTCATGTCTGATTTATTTAAAGAGTCTGATATTTCAGTTAAAAATGCAGAAGAAGGGAAAGTTTAATCCGACCTCTGAACTCCACCTCACCTGGACTCTATCAGTTTCCTGTTCCTGTTATCTGATATGGTTCACACACGGAGTGAAAAGGCAGCTACTTCACTGACAAATCCCCACTTTTATAATTTACCCGTCCTCTTGTCTCCTAACACAAAAACAACAAGATCAGTTTGAATCAATGTTTTTAACTAACCTAAACACGTTATCAGTTGAGTACCAGAGGAAACTCAACAACAATGAGGTCATCTTCCTGTTCTCCTCCTCAGCGCCATCTAAAAGAATGACTGCGGTGCTGTTTGATTACATTATCACTCTTTGGGAGGTTCTGACCTGCCGGTGCTGTCAGGTGTTGTCAGAGCGTCAGTCCAAGATGAAGCCAGGGTTAAAGTTCTTATTTAACTGCTGGTTTCAGCCGAGCGTCGTCTCCCTGCAGCTATTTATTACACCGGTGTTGTGGTTGTTAGACTGTACCCACAATGCAACACTGCTGCAGGTCACAGAAAAGCTGCGTTTGCATCATCTCATCCCCTCTCAGGGGACCCATTCCGCACTTCACAATCAGCAAGAAAAAGCAAACGTTGAAACGTTTCCTCACATCAAATGATAATTTTAGCTGCTAAACTTTTTACCTTTTATCGTTCTTCACGGTGAAGTCCTGGTAAAAACAAAGAACACACTCCACCCCCCCTCAATGAACTGAAGCAACGCTGGAAAGAAGAGTGGGGCCATGAGAGAGGCTGATAAGTCCTACAGAAAACCACTGAGAGTTATACTGCTGCTCTGTTGGGTCAGGACCTGGAACCAGGTTCTGGTTAGTAAACAGAGACTCAGTGGAACCTGTTGTTGTTGTTGCAGCTGAATCAGAACTTATATTTTTAAACTTGCTCATGTTATTTTCCTTGTGCTCCAGAAACAGGTGGGTGTTTCATGTCGTTGCTCAGCAGTGACAGAAGGATTGTGTAAATGTTGGAGTCCAACTGTGGCCTCCTGCAGGACTTATACTACGTAGCAGCAGCTGACAGGAAACCTTTGTGGTGTTCCACCACAAATATATTTACGCAGCTTTATTTACACCAAACAAAAATACAAATGCAACATTTTTGTTTTTGTTTCCATTCTTCATGAGCTGAACTCAAAAGATCTAGGACTTTTTCTCTCCAATATTGTTCACATATTTGTGTAAACCTGAGTTAGTGAGCACTTTGTTGCTGAAATAATCCATCCACCTCACAGCTGTGGCAGATCAACATGCTGATTAGAATGGACTGTACTTATATAGCTCCTTTCTATCTAATTAAGATACTCAAAGTGCTTTACACCACAATCTGCGCCCTCATTTCCCTCCACACACACATTCATGCAGCACTCTAGAACATCTCTACAAAGATACTCTGAACAAATTATTCTGAAACTAATCAGTGTTTTAGATCACATTCATACGCCGATGGGCCACACATCGGAGGCAATGAGGTGTTCACTGTCTTGCCCAAGGACACTTTGGAATGTGACTGCTGGTGGAATCGAACCCCTAACTCTCCCATTGGAGGACAACTGCTCTAACCATTCACCCACAGCTGCCTGTCCAATTAGATATTGCATTATAGACAGCATGATTATTGCACAGGTGTGCCTTAGGCTGACCACAATAAAAGGCCACTCTAAAATGTGCAGTTTTATCACACAGCACAACACCAGAGATGTTTCAGGTTTTGAGGGCGTGTGCAGTTGGCATGCTGGCTGCAGGAATGTCCACCAGAGCTGTTGCACGTGAATTGAATGTTCATTTCTCTACCATAAGCCGTCTCCAAAGGTGTTTCAGAGAATTTGTCAGTACATCCAACCGACCTCACAACCGCAGACCATGTGGAACCACACAAACCCTGGACCTCCACATCCTCCACATTTTCACCTCCAAGATGGTCTGAGTCCAGCCACCCAGGCAGCTGCTGCAACAATCGGTGTGCATAATCGAAGAATTTCTGCGCAAAGTGTCAAACTCTTTCAGAGAAGCTCATGCATGCTCGACGTTATCATCGAGGTCTCCACCTGGCTGCTGTTTGTTGTCGTTACTGATTTGAGTGGCCAAATGCTCGCATTTAGTGATGAATGGCACATTGGAGAGGCGTTTTCGTCACGAATGAATCCTGGTTTTCACTGCACCGCACAGGGCAGATGGCAGACTGTGTATGTATGGCATCGTGTGGGTGAGCAGTGAATTGAGTGGCCGATGGTGGAGGTGGGGTTATGGTACGAGCAAGCGTATGTTATGGACAAGAACAATGGTGCATTTTATTGATGGCATTTTGAATACACACAGATACTGTGATGAGATCCTGAGGCGGTTCATCCACGACCATCACCTCATGTTGCAGCATGATAATGCACAGCCTCGTGTTGAAAGGATCTGTGCACAATTCCTGG
Source organism: Simpsonichthys santanae (assembly GCA_031762415.1). Taxonomy (NCBI): domain Eukaryota; kingdom Metazoa; phylum Chordata; class Actinopteri; order Cyprinodontiformes; family Rivulidae; genus Simpsonichthys; species Simpsonichthys santanae. Next base: position 11,986,673 of record JARVLU010000599.1, on the reverse strand, counting down.
AAGCTGAAAACATCCCAGTTCTTGCGTGGCCAGTGTCAAGGGAATGTAGGTGTTTACCAGTAACTAATGTTAAATTGGTATTTTGTCTCAAGAGAGGAGCCTGCAGGTGCACGGAGGAGCACTGATAACACCAAGGCCGCCTCCTTGTCTGTAAGTTGGAAAGCCGAGGTTGTCTTGACCTCGCCTCTGTCTGATAAGTTATCAGTGATAACGTGTATTACCTGTGCAGATTCTCACTGACGAGGCTAAAAGCATGTAAACGTTTGTACATCTGTGAAAGCTTCCTCGTGACGTCTACCCTTGCAGTAAAGACCGGTTTAAAAATGTTCTTGTGTCCTCAGAGTGGCTTATTTGAGTAAAGAGATGATGAAAAGCTATTTATTTTATCCAACAGTCAGCATACTCACCAGACATGTCACCCATAGAGCATGTTTGGGACGCTCTGGATCAACCTACACAACAGAGTTTTCCTGTTCCTGACAATATCCAGCAACTTTGAATCCGTTGAAGAGGAGTGGACCGACATTCCACAGGCCACCATCGTCAACAACCTGATCAACTCCATATGAAGGAGATGTGTTGCATTGTGTGAGGCAAATGGTGGTCACGCCAGATACTGACTGGTTTTCTGACTCCTCCAGACTCCCCAGTACAGTAAAGCTAATCAGCATCTTGATATGCCACACCTGTGAGGAGGTTGGATTATCTTGACAAAGGAGAAGTGCTCACTAACAGATTTACACCAGTCTGTGAACAATACATGAGAACAAGACTTTTTGTGTTCATAGAAAAAAAATCTTAGATCTGTGAGTTCGGCTCATGAATATTGGGAGCAAACATCAAATTGTTGCTTTAATAATTTTGTTTGGTGTATGTAAATTATGAGACGTGAAAAAGAAAAAAAAAAAGAAGTTCCAGTCTGTTGGAACCAACGATGAGAAGCATATATTCATATTAACTCCGTGTTCCGACCAAGTCCAGATGAGATGGAGTTTTAGAACTATGTGCTGTTTTTCAGGTACGTTCCTCCGCTGCTGTGGGGTAAGAGCGGCCATCTCCAGACGGCTCTGTACGGCAAACTGGGTCGGGTCAGCTCGCCCCACCCGAGTGGGATCAGGAAGTATTTACCCATGCAGGATGGGGCCACAGCGACCTTTGACCTCTTTGAGCCTCTGGGGGACCACCAGACTGGAGGTGATGTCACTGTAATTTGTTTTTTATTCCCCGGCTTCATCAGAGTTTCTTTTTGTCACGACGATCTGTTTGTCCCCTGAAAACGTTTCTGCAGACGACGTCACCATGGTGATCTGTCCTGGGATTGGTAACCACAGCGAGAAGCACTACATCCGGACCTTTGTGGACCACGCTCAGAAGCAGGGGTACAGATGTTCTGTGCTGAACCACCTGGGTGCGCTGCCCAACATCGAGCTCACGTCTCCACGCATGTTCACCTACGGTGAGTTCTACACAAAAACTCAGGTTTGGTTCTGGTCCGATTCATCACTGTTGACTCGTCTCAGGTGCTCATGGCTGAAGCTCACAAACAAATATTACTCTGAACGTATAGCTTAGCATTATTCATAAACAACCTTGGTTGAGGGAAGGACACAGAACGTTATTATCAGCCTTCAGTGGTTGGTGATGATGATATTTTAAGTGGTTCAGTAAAGATTTTGGTGTCGTCTCGTCCTTCAGACAGACCTGAGAGCTTCATGTTGAGCTAAGACAGGAAGTCTTTCTGCAGGACTCTGACTCCCTGAGGTGAATCAAATGTCTCCTCCTGACTGGGTCAGTAACCCCGCTCTGTCTGACAGGGTGCACGTGGGAGTTTGCAGCCATGGTCGGGTACATCAGGCGCGCGTACCCTCAGACCCAGCTGGTCGTGGTGGGCTTCAGTCTGGGCGGGAACATCGTCTGCAAGTATCTGGGTGAGAACAGAGCCAACCAGGAGCGAGTGCTGTGCTGTGTGAGCGTCTGCCAGGGCTACAGTGCTCTCAGGTGGGTCCTCCTCTTACCTGGAATTAAATTTCATCATGCATCAGTACTTCTTGTTCACACGTTTCGCACACGTGCAGGCCTGTGTGTGTTTATGACTCGTCTCTGTTCGGCTGTCTGAAGCTGATGAACAGTTTTAAACTCAGGCTGACCTGTCAGCTTTTCACAGAGCTGAGAACACACGTTGATTTTTTTTTTTACTTTAAATCAGGAGAATGACTGATCCAGCATGAGGAATAGAACCAGCACTCCTCTTTTTGTCCCATGGATCTGTCGGGTGGGCTCAGTTTCTGGTCTGGTTCTGCAGAGCAGCTCTCCAAAGCTAATTTGTTTTGTCTCTTAGGGCTCAGGAAACGTTTCTTCAGTGGGATCAGTTCCGACGCTTCTACAACTTCCTCATGGCCGACAACATGAAGAAGATCATCTTCTCTCACAGGTACACACAGGTGCACACAGGTGCACACACAGGTACACACAGGTATACACAGGTGCACACAGGTGAACACAGGTACACACAGGCACTCACAGGTACACACAGGTATACACAGGTGCACACAGACACTCACAGGTACACATAGGTATACACAGGTGCACACAGACACTCACAGGTGCACACAGGTATACACAGGTGCACACAGACACTCACAGGTGCACACAGGTATACACAGGTGCACACAGACACTCACAGGTACACATAGGTATACACAGGTGCACACACAGGTACACACAGGTGAACACAGGTACACACAGACACTCACAGGTACACACAGGTATACACAGGTGCACACAGACAGGTACACACAGGTATACACAGGTGCACACAGGTACTCACAGGTATACACGGGTGCACAGATACACATGCTGCTGTTTGGAATAATGTTATTCTATGATATTAGTGCTTAGTGTATTTTTAGTTGGTGTTTTTCTTAGTTCACATCTTAGATCTTAGTAATGTTTTTATTTTGCATTTTATTGTTGGATGTAACTGGGACCCAGTGTACATAATTTCGTTTCATCACATGTACCACATGTGGTGCAAATGACAATAAAGATGCTCTGACTCTCTGACTCTGACACACAGGAGTACACAGGGACACACAGGTATAAACAGGTACACTTAGATACACACAAGTGTACACAGGTACAAACAGGTGTCCACATGTACACACAGGTGTATATAGGTACACAGGCGTACACAGGTATCACAGAGCACAGAATGAACTTGTCTTCATATGAAACACTAAATGCGTCACTAACAGGTACCTCCTCCTCTCTTTGCCGTTCTGATTGGACTTGTGTCACAGCTGCGGAAGTTTGAGGTCGGAGATTTTTATTCCTAATTAAATAATTACTTTGTGCTAACTATACAGTCCTGGGAAAGAGAACGTCCATTTTTTGTTCAGTTAGGATTTTATTAGTCAGGACTTAATCAAACTCATCTGGTACTAAAATGATCCAAACTGTGTTCTGGATCAGTTTTCTGTTGGACTCTGTTTGGTTCTGTTGGACAGATGGACTCACATTTAAGTCCAGAACCCTTTGGTCTCCAAAAGAGTTCATGGTCCACTCAGTGACTGACATGAGCTCAAACCTTCAGCCCTCCACAACCGCACTGGACTGTAGAGTCCGAGGTGGAGTTCACAGCACGGTCTGGCCTTCAGGGTGAATCATTTTATCTCTGCAGAACCATTGCACCATAAATGACCTTTGACCTTTATCAGGTTGATGAGCAGCAACAGCTGCTCCTCTAAGGTAATTGCTGATGTCTTTTCTTCTTGGTGTTGTGTTAACACACACCTGTATGGTCCAGATCAGAGCTGGTCCCCTGATGAAGAACAATTGAGCAGCAGCTCCTGATCCTGGACCTCTGAGGTCCAGTGGAAGCAGCAGGACTGGAAGCAGTTTGACTTGGTGGACTCTGGTGTTTAGAAGTTAAATTAGAACCTTTTCAGAACCTGATAAAGATCAGATCAGGTTATTTTTTTCCTAAACCTGAGCCTTTTTGTGTGTGTGTGTGTGTGTGTGCGTGCGTGCGTGCGTGTGTGTAAAACAGACACAGTTTGTTTGGAGGAAGTTCAGTGAAAACCATTGATGCAGATCTCAGCCGACTCTTCACAGCAACATCTCTCATGCAGATTGACGACAACATCATGAGGTAAATCTGAACCAGACGAAGAAATGATGTCAACGTTGAAACTCCTAAATCTGATTATTGTTTTGTTTCAACAGAAAGTTCCACGGCCACAGCTCCCTCAAAGAATACTACGAGAAGGAGAGCTGTGTTCATTATATTCACACTGTAAGGCCTGCTGTCCGGGTCGGGGGGGGGGGGGGGGGGGGGGGGGGGGGGGGGGGGGGGGGGGGGGGGGGGGGGGGG
>JARVLU010000599.1:11929596-11946111 GCA_031762415.1 Simpsonichthys santanae | reverse complement strand
GGCCCTTAACCCCCACCATCTGCTCCCTAACAGGTCTCTCTTGAAAATGAGTTCTCGTGGCTCAATGAGACTAACCTTGATAAATAAAGGTTAAATAAATTAAAAAAAAATATATGTATATGTACATTTATATGTATATGTACCAGTACACAGTACCAGACTGATGATACTGAAGATGGTTTCTGTGGACTCTTCCGTTTGGCTCAAAGAAGTATCTTTAAACGTTTTGTTTAACATTCGGCTCTTGAACCTGCCATCGTCTGTCCGCTGAACTTTTCTAGTCTCCACTCAGACTTTAGCTCTCCTGCTGTCCGTACCTGTGAATTTAACCTGCTGAGTGTAAAACATGTTTGGGACATTTCCCCTGGAGCTCCTTGTTCTGGATCAGAATCGGACCCATTTACCTTCCCTTCTGCTGGAATATGAAGTTGACTAAGAATCAAAAGTATTTGGTCTCCAGTAGAGTCGGAGCAGGAGGGAAGGAGACGGGCTGAGAGATGACCCAGTTCTTCTTTGCACAGAACCAGTGCCAGAGGAGGCTGTGGTGCACATGACGGGACTGGACTAGGCCCGGGTCAAAACGGGAAACGCACAATGTCTCGTTTGTTTGAAACGACTGCTCTGTTGGACCCGCTCCCCCTCTTTCCTCTTGCTGTCTGCTGTAAAAAGGATTTTTGCTTCTGGGTCCGGTCCAGAACCTTTCCTTCTGTCTGGATTGGTGCTTCCAGTACTTCAGCTGATGAGTTTGGGAGGTTGCAGCTAAAGAGCTGTTTGGAGGAAAAATGAAGTGAGAAAGTGACTGCCTGCATCTGGCCCAGGGGAACCAGATCAGAACCTGTTCTAACGGGGCGGGGAGCGTGGGTCTTAATGGAGGGACTTTCTTCACACCATCATAAATGTTGGGAACGATTTAGTTTTAATTCCAGAGTGTTGGTGTGGAAATCACCTCCTCTGTTCCAGAGGCACACCCTGGCAGCCGAGGCTAAACACGATCTGCTTCCTCTGATCGCTACAAAAATAATCCAAAGCACCAAACTACACAAGCATTTAGCTCTCCCCTCAGACACGACGCAGGGAGCGATGCAGGCTATAGTCAGCTTCTCTCTGCAGCCTCCCTACAAAAACTTTTCCAGACTTCCTCTCCGTCTCTGGTTTCATGGAGTCTTTCTGCAGGTTTTCATCACCTGCTCTGTGTCTCAGACGTGACGCTAAACTGCAGGGCTTCTGTTTCTGCAAACCGTTGCTTCTGCACCAAACTCACAGTCCATTATTATTAGCAACTCACAAGGGAGACTGTGTGGAGTGTTTATTAAAAGTCAGTATCATACCTGCAGTAGAAGGCAGTCAGCGTGACCTTCCTTTTTGAAGTTCTCAGGAGGAGCTCAGCTAACATCTAAAAAGAGCTGGACATATTCAAGAGTGAGTTTCTCCCATTGAAAATAACAGATTATCCTCTACAGATTATCCTCTACTAGCGCTGGACAATAATTCAATATCGATATATCTCGCAATATACTGTACTTTTATTCAATAACAATGATATGAGTTTTAAGCATATTTTTGATATTTTGATAGGATTACAGCATTTCACTGACACTTTTTTTTCTGTTCGGGTTGAAGTGGCTGCTTCAGTTTCAACCCGGACAGAAAAAGCTGCGACACAACTACGTAAGTGCGTGGTGACGTAGATGTTACACAGAGCTCGAGTCAGAAGGCATTAGCAGAAGCAGGCTAACTTAAGCTAATCTTCAACGTGCGCTTCAAAATGAGTGCCCATGACCGTCAGAACGTGACTGAACAATGTTTCACAAGCGAAGAGAAAGCAGATGACATCACTGATAAGAGAGGAAAGACTAATTCGCCGGTGTGGAAGTGTTTTGGCTTTCTAAGATCAGATAAACTGCAGGTTTCTTTATGCTGCAAAACATGACAGAGAGTTGTTCCAACTAGCGGTGGGAGCATCTACAGCAACTTGTTTAATCTGAAGAGTTTCCACTCAATAGAATATTCTGTCAGAAGATGAAGCACAATAAAGTCTGAGCCAACGTGTCCCTGAAACAATACCCCCAGCGCTGCATGTTTTTTTAAATAATTCATTTATTCATTTATTTAAAATAAAACAAATTAATCAGAAAGAAAAAAAAAAACATTGAATGAAAAGGTGCAGAAAGAAGAAAAAAAAATCTTATATCTGCCCCTTATTTAAAAAAAAAAAAAAAAAAAAAAGAATAACTACAAACAAACAACAACCTTCACTTGAACAGTCTCCAAACTGAAAACAACAAAAAAAAAAGAACTTCAGGTATACCTTCCCAACAACTTAAACTTAATCATCTTTTTAAACATATAAATTGTTTTAGAAATGGTTATGGTGATATTGAGGCAATTCCACAATCCTGTTCCCTGAACTACAACGCAGCTCCTTCAGACTAGTTCTAAATGGAGGTTTTACAAATATTTCCTTCCCTTAAGGTTATAATGACTCTCTTTTTTTAAACAAATTTTAATTGAATATTTGGGGGTAATATTTTTTATTAGCTTTATACAATAAAATTTTTAATAATTTCAACTGATGAAATAATATATTTGTTGGGTGACCATAATTCGTATAGCTCTTTTTTGTAAAATAAAAATAGGGTTTGTAATTGTTTTGCATGCTTTCCCCCAAACTTCAATAGAATAGATTAAATATGGAACAATCATTACATTATACAATATATACAAAGCTTTGTCATTCAAAAACTAATTTAGTTTTCACAGTAATGCAATTGATTTTGTTATTTTTATTCACAAGTAATTTACATGATATCTCCATGTCAGCTTCTCATCAGTAACGACACCCAACAATTTTTTTTCATTATCTCTTAATTTCAGTGCTGTCAAATTTAAAGTTGTTTTTTAAAGTTAAAACTAGTAATATTGACAAAGTTGAGAATTTTATGTATTTGATGGGGATTTCAATTTTTTTGAAGGCTAAATACAAATAAAAGGTGAACATTAATTTATTTGTATTGTTTGTAGTTTTTCTGAGGCTTTTATATTGTTTATATCGATATCAAATTATATCGCTATCGACCAAAATTAAGAAATATATTGTGATAAAAGTTTTGGCCATATCATCTAGCCCTAGCCTCTACAGATTATCCTCTATGTGTGGATTAGTCTCTATATTCAAATTAGTCTCTATAGATTAGTCTCTACAGATTAGCCTTTATAGATTAGCTTGTACAGATTAACCTTTATAGATTAGCATCTACAAATTAGTCTCTATAGATTAGCCTTTATAGATTAGCCTCTATAGATTATCATCTGCAGACTAAACTCTATATGTAAATTAGCATTTATAGATGAGCCTGTACAGATTAGCCTCTATAAACTAGCTTCTACAGATTAGCCTTTATAGATTAGCATCTATGCATGGATTAGCTATTATAAATTAGCCTGTACAGTTTAGCCTCTATAGATGAGCTTCTACAGATTAGCCTCTACAGATTAACCTTTATAGATTAGCCTCTATGTATGGATTAGCTGTTATAGATTAGCCTTTACAGTTTAGCCTTTATAGATTAGCCTCTATAAATTAGCTTCTACAGATTAGCCTCTACAGATTAGCCTTTATAGATTAGCCTCTATGTATGGATTTGCTGTTATAGATTAGCCTTTACAGTTTAGCCTTTATAGATTAGCCTCTAAATTGTATTAATCTGTAATCTAATTTGTGTCATGGACCCTCTATGGTTGTAACAGGAAGTTCCTTCTGTTTTTGCTGAAGGTGATGTTTGGGATTAAAACGTCCTCCTGGTCTCTCTGCAGATTATCGGACCGGACCGTGTTTCGCCTCGGTGAACAACCAGATGTGCCAGGGCCAGCTCACCGGCATCGTGTGCACCAAAACGCTTTGCTGCGCCACGGTGGGGCGGGCGTGGGGTCACCCATGTGAGATGTGCCCGGCCCAGCCTCACCCCTGTCGGAGAGGCTTCATACCAAACCACCGAACCGGGGCGTGCCAAGGTAAAGTCTGGACCTCGGAGCCGAGGCACGCTTCTGTTTTTATAAGTTTTGATCTCTTTTTATGAATAAACAGCTGCTTCTATCTTCTTTATTTGAACTTTTTCCTCCTCCCCCCCTCCAGAGGATTAGTTCTGATTGTTAAATTGGGTCGGCGGGGGTGCCTCCTACATGTGTGTGGAATGCCTTCAGACACCCGCTGCGGCGGGACTGTCAGACTCAGTAACACGGGTCAGTGGTGGTGCCACGTGGGAGAGCTCATTTCTGGTCAAATGTGCCTCCCTGCTCCGAACCCGACAACATCAGAACCACGGCAGGGGAGGCGAACCGGAGCCAGCACCCACAGGAACATGAGAGACTCAGGAGATGGCAGAAGGTCAACGGCCTCCTGCAGATAGTCAGCCTGATTCCTTCATTTGACTCAGATTCATCAAAGGAAATTATGTAATGGTGCACATTTCATACACGTCGGTTTGTTGTTCATTTAGTTCAAGTCAAGTCCAAGTCAATGTTCTTGTCATTCACATCACATATGGCACATGAGGTGGAACGAAATTATGTACTCAGGGTCCCAGTTACACCCAACAATATCAAAAGTATAAAATATGAATGAAACAGTATAATGATCTAATATATACACTAAATGAATGCCGAACAGTACGCTTAAAGATCTAAGATATACGCTAAACTTTAATAATGTAAAACAATACAGCAGCACGAGCATGAGTCATTTATTGTAATGATGTTAAAACGTATCGTTATCTGTACACTCGTTCATGTACAACACCTAGTGCAAAAAAATAAAATGAAAAACTGCCTGAAAGGTGAATAAAAATTAAATGCAATAATCCATAAATGTCAAAAACCCAGATTTTTATTCTCAGTGGAACAAAGTACACATATTAAATGCTATAAAATATGTTGAATGTGATGTCAGCAACACGTCTATAAACATTTGTTCCAGGAGCAACAGATGCTGGTTCGGTCCGGACCAGAACCAGCTGGGGGAGCATTTAGTAACTGATGAGGTGAATTATCAGCAGCTCAGTCAGAGGACTGGAGAGAAACAGACTGATAGAAGTAAAGATGGGCAGAGGTTCAGCAGTCTGAGAACAACTGTGTGCAACGTTTACTCTGCAGCTCTTACAGCTCAGACCTGATGCCTCAGTGAGGACGTTCTCATTTCAACCTGACCTCCATCAGAGTCCACGCTTCTGAAGCGGTGACAAACTAAACTATCTCATCCCGTTAGCATCGATACGGTCCGACACCAACGTTGGGATCAGCTGTTGCTGAACGTAGCCTGAAAACAGTGGAATAAAGTTCAGTTCAGAGTAAAGTTCCTGAATGAGGCTCTGAAGTTTGTATGTTGGGTCAATCTTCTTCCTCCTCGTCTGTTCGTGGTTTTAATGAAGGAAGTCCAACCTGGTGAAGCTGTGTTCAGAACGCAGCATGCACGTTGCTCGTGTGTAACTTTCTGTCGTGTGTGTGCAGACGTGGACGAGTGCCAGGCCATCCCCGGCATCTGTCAGGGAGGAAACTGCATCAACACGGTGGGGTCCTTCGAGTGCAAATGTCCCGCCGGGCACAAGTTCAACGAGGTCTCCCAGAAATGTGACGGTAAGACACAAACGCACCGCCATGTTGACGAGGAGCGTTCAGAATCGCATGATCCGTCTGGTTCTGGCTTTGTTGGTCGAGGACCGCACACTCTCTGGGTCAGCTAAATCAAAGCTAAATCAAAAATAAAATAAAATAAAAAATACATATGCCAGTTTTACTGCAGGTGTGTTAAAATGCCATAAAAGTTAAGATCAGGTGTTAAAAGCCAAGGAATAAAAGTGTGTTTTTAAAAGAGATTTAAATTAATTAATTAATTATATTGAGTGTGAATGTTTTTTCATGATTTCATCAAATTGTTAATAATTTGATGCTGATTTTTTTTTTTTTCACTTTTAAGGCTGTTTAAACCACACTGCATCGTCATTTAATGACAATATACACAAGATAAAATGTTACTAAAACTTGTGTTTTAATGGTGTCACAAACACACAACTCTGTCAGCGACTTTTAATTTAATTTCTTGTTTCACATTTGATAACTATCGCGCAGAAAACTCGGCTCTCTTTGTATTTCTGTATTTTTTTTTTCTTGTAAATAACAAAACAACATATTTCCATTGAATAAACGGTTCAGGAGCTCTTTGGCACTTTTCCTTTGTTCAGCTCCCTTGAATCCACACTCAGTTTATCAAAAACATGACAAGAATAAAATAATGAAGAGGAAAAAGTTTTCATCGAACAGTGAGGATTTTTTACAAACATCTACTTTTTAATGTTTTTTCCTCGTTTAATGCTTAGCCAAACAACGAGAGCTTTTATTTATTTAACATTAAAATAAGAGGACTGCTTTATAAATGCAAACCTGACTGAATGAGCAGGAAATGAAGCTTTTCAAAATGTGTGAATCCAAACTTTTTTATTTGATGCTGAGCATCAAATAAAACATCTGACTTGTTCTGATTTACAATAAATGCTTTAAAATCAAGTTCCCTCATCAGGCTGAGCAGCTGTCTGCTTCAACAAGCAAGAATTATATTAATAATAGATTTTATGTAGCAGGCGGTATCTTGAGTGAATTTGACCGTTTTCTGAACCAAGTTATTTAATCTGAACTGAATTAATCCAACTGGTTTCACCACTGAGGATTATTTGTCATGAAGGACTTTAGAATGATTCATTTCTGGTTCTTTGTCTTTCTCAGATTTAGCCTGTGTTTCAGATTTTCAGCTGAAGAATGTTTTCTCTCTCCTTCGTGTCTTTCTTCTGACTCGACTGTGATCGTTTCCAGATCAGCTTCAGATTTTGTCTTTCTGGCATTGATCCTGAGAGAGAAAAGAAAAGTGCAGTTTATTCCCAGAAACAAGCTCGTGGACTGTGTGAGCGATGTGCGCTGATGAGCTCAGAGGATGGTGTCACCAGAGGAGACGCCTCTGGATTTAATGTCCTCTGAACGTCTTTGCTCCTCCCTCCTCAGATCTGGACGAGTGCGCCAACATCCCCGGCCTCTGTGGCGTGGGGGAATGCTTCAACACCATTGGCAGCTACTACTGCAAGTGTCCTCAGGGGTTCTACACCTCTGTTGATGGATCCAGATGTGTGGGTGAGTTCCTTTCCCAACGACGGCCACCGCCTCCAGAAGCTTCAATGAGTTCACTTCTCCCACATTTAGACTGAATATATGAACCCAAACTGCTCAGTCATGAACGCGCTGCTGCGTTTCCTTTTCCACATCATTCTGGTTCTGTCCACATCTGGCTCTGAGAGCCGAACTGGACCCAGCCCAACGTTCCAGCTGCTAGAATTTAGGTCAGTAGTCGGCTGCTTGCTTGTCGTTGCTCAACGACGAGCTGCTCACTCTTCAAACTGAAAAGGGGAGTAACTCGAAGAGTCTGAGTCTTAGAGGAGATTAGCTCTTCAATAAAGAATGCGTGAGCTGGACTCCTGATCACCAGAAAAGTTAAAACTTCCTGTTTCAGCCCAGTTTCATCATAAACAGACCCGGGAAGAATGTGAGTCAGAATAATCCGTTTGACCTTCGCGCACACTGTCACACTTTTATTCATGCATGCGCACACAAACATATGCGAGCACACGCACACATCACCCCTCAGGAGAGCAGGAAGGAATGTCTGCGAGTTTGGTGCCAGAACGCTGCTGAGCCCAACGCCGAGCCGCTTTCCCATGCAGGAACAGTACGAGTCTGGACCTTCGAGGATCCAACATTTAACTCTACGGATCCCTGAGACCCTGTGGGTTCAGGATCCCGTCAGGTCCGACACGAGGTTTCACGGGTTGGGTCCAGATCCACACATTAATGCAGCGTGAGTGTGAGTCATGCTGCTGCACGGTGCCAGAAGCTGCAGGAAACTTCTCAAACAGAAAACCGTGACTCAAATGTCCAGATGATGGAAACTGAAGCAAAACATCTTGATTAAAGTTTCGGCAGTGAGCTCGACACGAAGAGCAGGCAGAGCGGCTTCTAAAAAAAACATGGAACATCATAAACAAAAACTAAATATGACTGAGCAACGTGCACACTGAGGTGCACACAACAATACAGGATCTAACTTTGTTCATTCACACGAAAGAAAGTAAAAAGAGTAATAAAAGTAGTTTTGAAGGACCCAAGGAGACCAGGTGTTAGAAGGAAGGTAGTCCTGTTCTGGTCTGAATGGAAGATACTAGCTGTTCTTCAGTTCTGAATCTTCTCTGCTGGATGGAACAGATGTTCTAAAACCTGTAGATACTTTCCTGCATTGATGGAGTCTTTCCAAATGTGTCAGCTGCTTTTACAAGAGGCACTAATGTACCCCCATACCATCAGAGAGGCAGGCTTTAGACATGTGAGCAGATACCAGGCTGGATGGTCCCTCTCCTCTTTAGTCTGGAGGACTTGTTGTCCGTGGTTTCCAAACAGAACTTCAGATTTGGACCAGTCTGGCCACAGAACAGTTCTGGACTTCACCTCAGTCCATTTTAAATGAGCTCTGGTCCAGAGAAGACGGCAGCGGTTCTGTATGACGGTCACATTTGGCTTCTTCTTTGCCTGATAGAGCTTTAAGCAGCATCTATGGATGAACTGTGTGTGAACAGAACCAGAACCAGACTTGGTTTTAATGCAGTGGCCCCTGAGGGACAGAACTGGGACATAAAGTTAGAGAGGCCAGACTGAGATGATTTGGACATGTCCAGAGGAGGGACATTGGTTTGGACATGTCCAGAAGAGGGAGCAGATGCATCTTGGTAGATGGCTGTTAGAAATGCAGTTACCAGGAAAAAAAGACAGAGGAGATATTTGCATGCAGTTAGAGAGGACATGGACATATAGTGGAGTGAGGACAGAGGACGCAGAAGACAGTGAGATGGAGTAGGAGTCACTATGTAGACCCCCTGAAGAGGGAAAAGCTGAAAAAAGAAGAATATTTAAATTTGTTACAATGGCCCAGTTTGGTTAGTTGTAGTTGTAGATGAGGCTCATTCTGTCTTGTTTTTCACAGATGCTCGGCTCGGGTTCTGCTATGCTACCCTGCTGAACGGACGCTGTGCTAACCAGAACTCCCAGCAGCTTACCAAAATGCAGTGCTGCTGTGACAGTGGACGCTGCTGGTCCGACAGCTCCACGCCTGAGATGTGTCCCATTCGTGGAACAGGTGGGGTCCCTCAGGACTGGTTTTTCTTTAAAGGTTTCATGTCTGAACCAGAATTGACCTTGTTTTCTTTTCTGCATGTTTCAGAGGAATTCCAGCAGCTGTGCATTCAGACACTGGATACTAATGGAGTGCTGATTCCTGGCCGTGTCCCAGGGAGTCCAGACCTACCTGGCATCTACCCGGTTCCTGTTCCGGGACAAGGACCTGAAATTATTCCTGGTCAAATTCCCATCATAACCCCGGGCCAAACTCCCGGCCAAGTCCCAGGTCAAGGTCCAGGCCAAGGTCCAGGCCAAGTTCCAGGACAGTATCCAGGACAGTTTCCAGGACAGTTTCCAGGACAGTTTCCAGGACAGTTTCCAGGACAGTTTCCAGGTCATCTCCCATTACAGCCTCCTCCACCAGGTACATCTCTGCTTTGGCTCAGTGAGTCTTAAACCATCTTTGACTGTTGAACTTTATCTGCATCCAACTTTTTACCAACAACTTGAGTCTGTCCTTAAGATGAGCTACAAATCAACAACAACAACAACAATTAAAATCTGCAGCTGAAACACTTGAATGAATATTCACAAAATGAACCAGGTACTCTACAGCTGTACAACCTCCTGAGCAACCTGGTGCTAAAATTAAAAATCTTAATTAGGTCAATGAACGGTGCAAACTCATCATTCTGCGACGTTTGGTGGAATATGGACCTCATCTGTGGTCAGTTGTTCTGTTCTCAGAAATTAAAGTTACGCTCAAACGTTTCTGCCAGTTCACAGATTTTAAAACTAAATAAACCTGATCTGGTCTTTATCAGGTCCCACAGTGATCCAGATTTGAGCTGACATGAATAAAACCAACATGTTCTACAGACTCATTATTCATTAAATAGAAGCTGGGTCCTAAACTGGTTAAAGACCAGATCAGTTTGATCAGGTCCTAAAAACTGAGAACTGAAGGAATTCGACTTTGTTTTGACCAGGACTGGACTGACGCAGTATGAAGGAGACTGACTGAAACAGATATGACCAGATGTCTTCATTTGGTCTTCCAGAATCATATCATACCCGGGTTCTGAATGTTCTGCTGTACTAAGTTCCTTTACGCATATTTTTGGTTTTTATTCTGTTTGTTTCCTTTTGGAGCGGCTGTGGATGAGTGGTTAGAGCAGTTGTCCTCCAGTGAGAGAGTCGGGGATTCAATTCCACCAATCGTCACATGTTGAAGTGTCCCTGAGACACTGAAGGCCTCTTTGTCTCCAATGTGTCCCATCAGCATCTGAATGATCTAAAGCTCTGATTAGACTCTACAGAATGATTTATTTATGTTGTCTTTGTAGGGACGTGTGTGTTTTACCATTGTGTTCATTTATGTCAGGTCCTAACGTAATCCAAGCCCAGAACATCACCAACATGTGTCAGGCCTTCAGAAACCTCTGCCTGAACGGCCGCTGCATCCCCATGCCGAGGATCGGGTATCGCTGCGAGTGCAACATGGGCTTCAGGCTGGACACCAGGGGGGAGTGCATTGGTAAGAGTCTTTAATGTCCAGTTGAAACGACACTGGGGAAGTTCTTCAGCTTAATGTTTGCTCTTCAGATGATGATGAGTGCGAGAGAAGTCCATGTGTGCACGGAGAGTGTGTGAACACCCAGGGCTCCTACATCTGTCAGTGTCCTGCTGGTTTCCAGACCACTGCAACCCGGACTGAGTGCCGAGGTGAGGTGTGCATGCTCTCATGAGCATAAACCCACAGTTTAAGAGTTTATGTGTTTGTTACAGTTGTGTGTGTGTGTGTGTGTGTGTGTGTGTGTCATCAGACCTGGATGAGTGTGTGGCCAATGGGCGGATCTGCAACAACGGGCGCTGTGTGAACACTGAGGGCAGCTTCCACTGTGTCTGCAATGCTGGCTTTGAAATTTCATCCGATGGAAAAAACTGTCAAGGTGTGTTCAGATTCAGTGGTAAAGGAGCACTGATGTGTTTTTGTCACCTCACAGTGTGTAAAGCTTCAGTTGATGGATCTGTTGAAGGTTTAATACTGATCAGGTTCGAGCTCATTTACTTCAAAAACACTCATGCATCTTATTTTATTAAACTCTTTGTTAAAGAAACTTACTTTAGGAATAATTAAACAATTTTTTCCATCTCCGTCATGATAGTTGGGTGTGGTCACAGATCTCAGATGAACAAAGAAGTAATGACGCATTTCAATCCTTTTTTTATGCCAACTGATAAATTGTTGGTACCAATCCAGGTTCTGGTTTCAGAGTATGCAAAGTTTTAAAAAGTTATAGCTTTAGAAATTATTAAATTCTTTCATCATTTAATTTCTGCAGTTCAAATTCTTTTTATGAAAAAGTGATTAAATTGGGATTCTAACATTCCACCTCCAATCAGCTAGACTCCACCTCTTATCGATAAGATCCTACCTCCTATCAACAAGACCCCTAAACCTAACTCCGCCTCCTATCAACAAAACCCCACATCCTAACAAGAACACACTGCTTATCAACAAGACCCCACCTCCTATCAGCTAGACCCCGCCTCCTATTTGCTAGACCCCGCCTCCTAACAAGACCACACTGCTTATCAACAAGACCCCGCCTCCTATCAACAAAACCCCACCTCCTAACAAGACCACACTGCTTATCAAAAAGACCCCCGCCTCCTATTGGCTAGACCCCGCCTCTCATAACTATGATCTGCAGCAGTGGTGAGACACGTTTTGATGCTCAATGTGCTGCATTTACATCAATGTTTTTTGACGTTGTAGAGCAGAATGGCCTCTGAGGTGGAACCTCTAAAAGGGCACAGAATTTCATGATTTCAGCTCCCTGCTTCCTCTGCTCTTTGCCACCTGCAAGCGCTATTAGCCACTCCCACTTCGCCGCTCTGCATGGTGAACAGCTGATCAGCTGCAGCAGGAAGTTTATCCTGCAGTGTGGGCTGCACAAATAAGGAATCTTTTTCTGCAGCTCTGGGCTGCACAAATGTGCAGGTGCTAAATAATTTTAATTAATTTATTTTAAATAAAAATTTAATGCCGATCGTGCGGCTCATCCATCAATTGTGTATCATGTCCAGTCTTATTTTGACAAACCGCGATAGAGCGAGTCCGCAATAAACAAAGCACGATGTAGCGAAGGGACTACTGTAATTTTACTTTCTGCATGTAGCCATCATCATGATTTATTACATTTAAAACTGTTGGTTGAAGTTTTAGTTTTGCTGCAGTGAAGTTGTGTTTTTATGCTCAAAAAGCCTAGGATGTTTAAAAAACTGTAAAAAAAAAAAATCAAGCAGAGACAAAACTGCAGCAGATCAGATTACCTTTTTATTTCTCCTGACCAATAAAAAAAAAAAAACCTAACAAACAGATAATTGACACACCAGAAATTAGTGAAAGTTTGAAGCTTCTTCAAATTTCTGCCAGATTTTGAGGAACTTCCAAACACTTGTTCTAATCTTGATCATTTTTAGAAAATGTGTAGAAAATTCAGTGTTCATTTAACGAGTCGAGCCTGGTGTCACTCTGTCAAGAAAACGTGTTTACAGTTAAGTAAATAAGTGTTTTATTTATTGGACTGAAACCTGTTGACTCTACTGGCCCAGCCTCTCATTGGGTTTCTGTTTGTCCACAGACCAGGACGAGTGTCTCATCAGGAACATGTGTCTCAACGGGCTGTGCATCAACGAAGACGGCAGCTTTAAGTGCATCTGTAAATCGGGATTCCTGCTGGACACTAGTGGACGCATGTGTGTCGGTGAGATGCTAGAAGAAATCTGGATGCTTTGTGCTTTCATGGAACTAGAACTAGTGAAGGGCGGAAAAATCCCCCTAAAACCCCCTCAGCCAGCTGGACATGTTGATGTTTGGGGCCCGCCTGTCCAGAGGTACAGAGTTACAGACCGGCTGCTCCAAACTCGTCTGATAGAAGCAGAGAAGACTTTTGGACTTGTCCTGGGACAGAAACGTGTAAAACATCTACAGTCAATTTACGTTTTTGTTGGGTTTGATTGTATAACAGACATTTTACCACCCAGCTTGTCCCTCCAGGAGCCCCAGACTTTGATCTCAGGGACAACTGATCCGGTTCACTCGGATCAGAATAAATAAAAAGAGGAGCAGGGTGTGGGTGAAGTGTGTTAATTTATGCAGTCCTTAATGAAACGTGTAGTCAGAAGAGGCCTCGTGGTCTGTCTACAGTCTGTCTGTCCCCCTGAACACCCAAACAGACCTGAACACTGAGCTGTGCACGTGTCTCACATCATGTAGACCTGAACACTGAGCTGTGCACGTGTCTCACATCATGTAGGCCTGAACTGTGAGCTATGGGGGGTGCTGCCTGATGCAGGTTGGACCCCTCCAGGATTGTCCCTTGTCTTTGGTCCTGTTTGTGGTCTTCATGAACAGGATCTTAAGGTGCAATCGTGGAGGGGAGGGGGTCTGGTTTGGGAACCTCGGGGTCTCGGCTCTGCTTTATATGGATGATGTGGTTCTGTTGACGTGTTAGCAGTTCACAGCCGAGTGAGACGAGAGTCAGCTCCTCTAAATCCGAGGCCTTGGAACGCCTTCGAGACTGCGTGAGGAGCTCCGTCTTCAGTGGGAGCTCAGAGTAGAGCTGCTGCTCCTCTGGGTCTAAAGGAGTCAGCTGAGGAGGTTCATCAGATCAGGACGCCTCCCTTTGGAGGTTTTATGGGCACGTCTCGCTGGGAAGAGACTCTGGGTCAGACCCAGAAACTCTCTGGAGAGATTATCGATCCTCTGGTCTGGGAACACCTCGGGGTCCCACAGGAGGAGCTGGAGTGGGAGGTCTGGGTTTGTCTCCTGGACCTGACCACAGATCACAGGTAGAAGATGGAGGTCAGCTCAGATGTCAGTCTTTGCTGTGTTTCTGTTTGATCCAGGAAAGCTTCAGTCTGTTTCTCGTGTCCTTGCAGCACTTTTGGCTAACGTGTTCCTCAGAGCAGCTGAATGTTTGTAGCTGCTGCTCCGATCCTTGGAGGAAGTAAACCTCTCTGGACCTCGGTGCTCCAAGCTTAGTTCAGCAAACTTCACATGTTGGTTTGTGCAGTGTTGATGTTAAATTCACTAAATCAGGTCATAAAGCTGCTCTGCCGTCTGTTCATACAACGCATCCCATTTTTAATGTATTTCTACTGCGTGTCTCCCCCCTGTGTGTGACTGTAGACATCGATGAGTGCGAGACTCCAGGTATGTGCATGAACGGCCACTGCGTGAACACGGAGGGCTCGTTCCGCTGCGAGTGCATGGCTGGGATGGCAGTGGGCCTGGATGGACGGGTCTGTGTCGGTGAGTCTGATTCTCTTTTTGTGAGCAGCTCTTCCAGGTTTCTGTTGCAGCTCGTAGAAACACAGTCATGGTTTCTGTAACAAGGACCCAAAAGGTGCTGCCCGGTGGAGATGCTCAACCGTCCAGGACCTGAGTGGTTCACTAAAAGTCAACTGGACCTTTGCTTGGTTCTGGAAGATGTTTGTCCTCTCCTCTCCTTCTGTTCTGATCGAGTTCCACACTAAAGTTAAGAGAGATGGAAACCTGAGCACTGAAGTCTACAGGAGCCTCCAACACACAGACCAACATCTGCTTTGATAGATGATTGTTGAAAATCCAGTAAATATGTCAGAAATCTTCAGTGCAGCAGGACTCCAGAACTAAACTGAGTCAGAACTATTGCCTCTCAAACCATCCAGAACCATTTCTGATGTTTTTTGCGATGAACTATTTAAACTTGAGCGATAAACAGAAGAATCTGTGTTGTTAATGATCCGATTCGTGTTTCTGCCTCCAGTCGAGCCTTCATGTCGATGTTTTCAACATTCCAAGTTTTCCCAGAACGACACTTCCTCTCCGTCCGTGTGAGAAGTGTTGAAAAGCTGTTTGTTCTCTCAGCAGAATGCCTTCGGTCCCAGAGGAAGAACAAACTCATTTGTTTCTGTTTTCCTCGTCTTTGTTCTCACACTGATGTGTTTTCTGACAGATACGCACATGCGCAGCTCGTGTTACGGCAGCTATAAGCGAGGGCAGTGCATCCAGCCGTTGTTTGGAGCCGTCACCAAGTCGGAGTGTTGCTGCGCGAGCACCCAGTACGCCTACGGAGAGCCCTGCCAGCCCTGCCCATCTCAAAGCTCTGGTACTGATCCAGATCCAACCAGTCCTTTGACTCCTCCCATGTTCAGACTCACTTCCTGGTTCTGCAATCCCACTCAGATCAGCTAACAACCACAGCTGTAATGCATGTCACCCGCTACCTGGCCTGCTACGGATTCAAACCAACATCCTGTGCTGTCAGTTAGCACTCAGAGGATGTGTTGGGATGACTCTCAGCTACCACCACGCCAAATTTTAGCTCAGCATCTGGATCCGTCAGAGTTTTAGTCAGCTTTGAGTTGGCTAAAGTCGATTATCTGTGGCGACCATCTTGAAATGAGCTGTCTCTCAGCTGCAGAAGTGCATCCAGTAATTGTTTTTTTGAGAATTTCATTACAATACATCCAGTGATTGATGAGATATTTTGCTAACACGCACACAGATGAACACATGACAGTACACGATTGCCCAAACTTGGTGGTGGCTGAGTTGATTTCAGCTGCAGGTCGCAGCTCGTGTTCAGCCTCCACACGTGTTTTTCAGCATCTTCTCATTAGTCCTGAACTCAAAACGGTTTATTTACATCCAGGCTTAATGAGAAGGCGTAGAAACGGATAATGACCTGGTTTTAAATATCTGGCTTTAAGACGAACTGGGATCGTTTTTAGATGCTGCCTGCTCATCTTTTCTTCTTTAAATCAAAGTGTTTGTGTTTTTTCTGCAGCTGAGTTCCTGGCTCTGTGTCCCAGCGGCGTCGGGATCACCGGCGATGGACGAGGTAACCTCCACCAGGATGTGAACCTCCTGACCGGACCTTATACAGCCGCCTCTAAGGTTTTCAGAACGTGGCCAGGGCTCTCTGTTACTCTCCACGAGTCTCAGAGGCTCGCTCTGATTTGTTAAAAGTTCCAAGAATTTTCTCTCAAATAGTTGTCACAGGAAGCTGTGCTGACATTTTAGTTTCTGCCATTTCTTCTTAACAACTACCGGTTTTATTGGTTGCTTCTGTTCAGATATAAACTCTGTCTGAATTATCTGAAGAATAAATTGATCAACAGATTGATCAATAACATATTGCATGAGGAAATCTGGAGTGGCAGAGAAGTATGTTAGACTGGTGCAGGACATGTATGAGGACAGCAGGACAGTGGTGAGATGTGCTGTAGGAGTGACAGATAGCTTCAAGGTGGAGGTGG
>JARVLU010000599.1:11871191-11884263 GCA_031762415.1 Simpsonichthys santanae | reverse complement strand
TGTGGGAAGGGTATACAAAGCCTTAAAATAGTAAGTAAATAAATACAGTAAGTACTAAAATAAATATAGTGTTCCTGCTTCACGGTTTTTCACATATCGCAGTGGTGTCTGGAACTTAACCCCCCCGCAATAAACGACGGACTACTGTAAGTAGAAACCCAAAAATCAACCAACTTCACTTGTGGAAAACATAACATTCTATTAGCAATAAGAAAAACAACAGATCAACAATGCTGTTGAGATTTGTCTTCAGCGTACCTCCAACCCAGAAAGTTAAGTCAAAAACAAAATCTCCTCCAAGCAGAAGTGCTCTAACAAAGTGCTGCAAAATTTATGAACAGCCTGACATCCATCACAGAGAATGGAATCATCACGGTCAGTCCTCGAAACAAAAGTTATGAAAACTGCACAGTGAAACTTGCTGAGAGGGCATGAGGTTAGGATGGATGGTGGTGGTGGTGGTGGGGTGGAGGGGATGGGGCATTGAAACTATAAAATTAGACCCACTCCAGAAACCTCTAAAACTGTTTGGACAGGCAGAACACACACATAAGTTGACTGGTGCAGTCCCTGATGTCAAACAGGGCCAACTGAGCGCAGGACAGCAAGGCACAGCACACTCTACTGGAAACTGAGCTTCAAAAAAAAATGTCTGGGTTCAATGCAAAGCTTGTATAAAGTGACAAACTGGGTCTGTGTTTTAGAAAAATATAGGTTTTATTTCTATGTTCATTTCATTTTTAATTCTCATTTTATCTGTCTTTTTGGTTCATTTTCCAGTAAATACAAAAACAGGTTAAAGACAAAAATATCTGGACTTCTATTCTGCTGAACAAACTAAAAGACGAGGATATTCATTTACATTTCCACTTTCTACCTCTGGTTTACTTCCACTTGCTTCAACAGATTGTAGGTTTTCTTGCTTGTTTTATTTATTCATTTATTTATTTATTTCTATGTTGTAAGACGATTAGTAATAACTTTGAAGCTTTTTTTAAGTATAATGGTTAGTTGGCTGGTTGGTTAGTTAGTTAGTTGCTGATCATTCATTTAATTAATTGATTGATGAGTCTGGTCAGTTAATTTGTTGGCTGTTTGCTGTTGGCTTGGAAAGTTGGTTGGTTGGTTGGTTGGTTGGTTGGTTGGTTGGTTGGTTGGTTGGTTGGTTGGTTGGTTGGTTGGTTGGTTGGTTACTGGTCTGCTGATTGGCTAGTTGGTTGATTGGTTGGTTGGTTGGTTGGTTTGTTACTGGTCTGCTGATTGGCTAGTTGGTTGGTTGGTTGGTTGGTTGGTTGGTTGGTTGGTTGGTTGGTTGGTTGGTTGGTTGGTTGGTTGGTTGGTTAATTCACTTGTTGGTTTGTTAGCAAAGTTTCTGAATAACTGGTTGATATATGTGTTGGTTGCGTGGCTAATTGATTGGTTCGTTGGGACAATAGTTGATTGGTTAAGTCATTGGTTGGTGGGTTTGCTATTTTCTTAATTGCTTGGTGAATTGTTTATTGATTTGAAGGCTGACTGGATAAGAATCTGACTGACTGACGACTGGTTGAAACTGTTGGTTAATTTTATAGTTTGTAGGTACATTGTTTGTTTGGTAGTTGACTTCTGGATGACTTTAGGCAGCACAAGGAAATAAAAAGTCAGCTTAAAGATTGTTAGGGAGTTTGTGGTATGAAATTTTGTATTTATTATAGCTAAGATGGCATAGAACATTGTTTATTCCTGCTTTGAGAAGATGCCCAAAACATTCTCTTATCTTAATCTGGAGGTTGACTCGCTGACAGCCATGGATCATGTCTGTGTGTCTGACTGCAGCTGGCTATGATGGAGCACCTGCTGGACTCTGCTGCTGTTGAAATCTGCAGTAAACTCTATTCAACACTCATTCTGTAACATGTTCCATAATCTTTCTTTAATGAGACCTTTCAAGTAAAATGCTGGTTAAACATCTTCTGCTGCCATCGAGTGTGGTTCATTTTATTTAAGTTAAGAAAGAATACTTTTCTCCAACAAAGATACACTCTAATTTCCAATTGTCTGAAGCAGTATGGTGATGTTTAGAAATTAGTGCATTACGAATATTTAGTGCATGATGTGCTAATTTGTTTGATTATTCATTATCCCATTTCCAGGGCTCGGATTTGTCCTGCAATGGTTCATATTGTCTCTTTTTTTTCCTATTAAATGGCATCAAGTTAATACTAGCAGTTTTTATGTGTCAAAATACAACTAATGCAGCAGGTAGATGCAGTACAGTATACTGCAAAGTCCAAAACCCTCATAGTTTAATCATTCTGCCTTTTTTAAATTTGTACCCTACAGATGTGCATTTATTTTAAATGATCAAATAAATTTGCATCATTTATGAGTGTCATGCATGAACTTTAAAAAAAATCCTCCACAGCACCACTGGATGATATGGTCTCTAGATAAACTCAACAGATTTTACTGAGTTGCTCCCCACTACTATCCAGCCTTTGGTGTGCTTTAATGATCAGCTACTGGCAACACAGAAAACAGAAGCTCCAAGATTCTTCTCTAAGATTTATGAGCTTCAGGCTGCACTTTTTCCTCTTTGTTTTGTGTCCAACCTACACTTCAGATTCAAAAAGCGGTGTTGCAGCTATAAAGCTATAAAAATGAATTTGTATTTTTTTTCCTTCACTGAAACGTCATTTATTGTGTCTTGATAAATATTTAGAGTTATTTCAAGCACATTTTCTTCCTCTGACCTCGTGCACAGAGCTATGTAGCAAAATAATGCAAAAGGGTTGTACTTACTCTTCCTACTGGTTTAAGCTCTCATCAAATTGATCAATTTATAACAGAATAAACTGTGTCCTGTGAAAAATCATTATTATTTATTCAAATTAGAAGAACATTTGTCAATCAACTTGCAGCAGCTTAAAGGGTTCTAGCCAGATCAAATGTTGCTTTTTTTTTCATCACCAGGAGGGAAAGCTAAGGGCAACTTACTGGACTGAGGCTTTATGCCCAGCACAGAAAGTACCCATAGCAAAGAAGAAACCACATGAAAAGAGCTGACACAAAGCAGAAGTCAAATGCATTTAATGACAAATATGTTAACTAGTATGGTGCTAGATCAGTAGTTCTCAAACTATGGGGCACAACATCACTTAATGGGTTATTTTCCCTCCTGCATGGAACATGTAGATAAAATTAACGTTGCAGCACCTTGTTTCAGCCTGAACGTATTTTAGGGATGTACAAAACTACAAATAACAAACCAATCTTTTACTATATTAATTATTTTTCTCTATAACAGGGTGTGAGTTAAGATAATGGAGTGGTGTGCCATTGCTGAATGAAAGGATTTATTTGATGATCTCTAAATTGAGTTAATTCATCCTTTTTTAAAATAAATAAAAATGGCCTGATACATTTATTGTGATGAGGCTCCACGTCAACCCAGCTAAGGTGAGTTCTGCTCCACACCGCAATGCTCATTTTGTTTCTAAAAGTTCACATCACTGTTATTACATTAAAAAGCCAGTTAGTAAAATGTATCTATCTAAGGAAGGAAGCCAGCAGATGTATTCAGTTTTCACTTCTTCGCAATCTCCCATCCTGAGCAAGCACAAAGGCAACATAAATTAAAAAAATGTAAATCATAAATCAAAGGCATATATTTTAAATATAAATGGTAAATGGACTGTACTTATATAGCACATTTCTATCTTATCAAAATTCTCAAAGTGCTTTACAACACAATCTGTGCCCTCATTTACACATTCATTCAGAGCTCTACTGTCTTTACAAAGATTAATCAGTGCTTTTTCACATTCATGCACCAATGGGACACATCGGAGGCAATGAGGGCTTCAGTGTCTTGCCTAGGGACACTTCGGCATGTGAATTCTGGTGGAATCGAACCCCCAACTCTTGCATTGGAGGATGACTGCTCCAACCACTCAGCCACAGCTGCCCCATAGCTTGTTGCAGATCATGGAATAAATGTTGACCGGCCTCAACCCCAAACATATATAAGTGGGTTCTTGTAGCAAATTTAATACCCTTCTCTCGAAGAAAAGACAAAGGAGCCTGTAATTTAAATACACAATTTGGTAACATTTATTTTCAGTTTGAATAATGACAATATGAAAATTATGGCAAATATGAAATATGAATTAATAACCAATGGTATTATTTCAGAAAGTGAATGACATAAATAATAGAGACTTTCAGAAGGAGTATAAATTCAATTTGGACTAAGGTTTTATGGACTAAGGTTTTTATCTCTAAAGTAAAAATTTAGGTAAGCTTACCGCAGATTTGTGAACTAAATTATGTCCGAACTAACTCAGTTGGCACTTGTTTCGTCATCAATGGAAGATGTTTCATCCTACCAGAAGATGCCCATATTTCTCTCATTACCACAGCAGATGCAGGAAGAGCTGGTGGCTTGCTGTCCCAAGAAGGATGTCTTTTCTCAGGGCTGTGATTCGTTCTGCACATACCATCTTGCTCCTGGGTGTTTGAGCACGATAGGACTTCTTCCATCTCTCAGCTGGCTGGTTCAGAGCCAACTCTCCACCAGGAAAACTTCTTCCATCATAGCTGCTTTTAATGTTTTATGCTATTAGTGCTTAGTGTATTTTTAGTTTATGCTTTTCTTAGTTCATATCTTAGATCTTATTGCTGTTTTTCTTTTACATTTTATTGTGGGATGTAACTGGTACCCTGTGTACATAATCTTGTTCCACCACATGTACCACATGCAGTGTGTATAAAACTCTCTGACTCTGACAGAGTGACAGATCAAAAAACTAAACAGCCAAAAATGAGAGATACAAACTTCCATTTTGGTGTTCAGCTACATTTAGTTGTAACCTTGCATCCACCCCCAGGCAGAATGGTTGATCCAGGGAGTGGTCAATTGTGGTCTTGGTCAGCATAGATTAATGTTCAGCCGTCCCAATCATTTGAGGATAGTACGCTTTTAAGCAATATAAAGACTAGAAATCATAGTTTCCCTAAATTATTGGGTTGGTTGGTTTGCGCACACACACGCACTCACGTATGTGTGTGTGTATGTATAGCAGCAGCTATCTCAGATTTTGACATGGCAAATCAAATTTTTGATAGTGAACTGTCTTACTTCTAGATACAGCTACACACTAAAATGGAAGTTGGCACACTGCTTATTTTTTAAGTTATCCAGTTCACAAGGTTTACTTATTTATGTACAAGTATATGGTGACAGCCATCTTGGATTTTGATGCGGCAATCTAATTTTCAAAATGAACGTTTTGTACACCTAGATGCAGCCACAAACCAAAATGGAAGTTGCTGTTTTTTTTTTTTTTTTTTTTTTTTTTTTTTTTTTTTTCAAGTTATGCTCACATCATGCAAAGACAGAGGGTATTTTCAGTTGCAGCTTTTCGCTCCATGTTGGGGACAAAACAACTTTGTACAAAAATACAGAGTATCATATTCTTAAGGTTAATGTTATATTGTTGTATTGATTGAATTATATTTTTTTTTATTGATTTATTATCTTGTTTGTTGATTTATTTTAATTTTTGTATTTGGTTTCTTTAATTATAAGAGTTGTAAAGATTGTTGAATGGCTTCAGACTCCAATTATTGAGACTTGATCAATTACAGTGTAAATAAATAAATAAATGAAAATAATCCACAGGATGGTGATTACTTCCTTTAAAACAATACATTTGTTTAGTCTGTTTTCCAAACCCCACCACACCCCCATCCCCCAACCCCTGGGTTATAGGTGGACTACAGCTTACCTTGTTTTTACATGGGAGTTGAATGACTGAGAACCTTCACACGCATATTTCATAGTATCAAAACATTCAAGCTCAACAGAAAAAACATTAGTTTCATAAAAATGTCAAAGGTTGTCACCATTTGTTGTGGATTGTCTCTAATCATTGTGTTTTATTTTGCACAAATGCAAACCTCATATTTCCTCTTCGTGTTCTCCCCTTCTCTCTCCTCTCCTCACTTCTCATGAAGCCCTGCTCCAGCTTGATTCCTGGTAAGGAATTTCCTCTGCCTCCATTTTTCAGGACATAATTTTGATTGATAGTTATCGTTGGGGACATAATTCTGTTGAGCCACCCTGCGGAGTGAAAGACTAGAAGAATAAAACAGAAATGGTGTGTTGTTGGGTGCATTCAAGCAAAGCCACAACAAATGAATGGATAAATCTCTCAGTGCTGCACTCAAACCAACAGCCAGCACTGCAGAGAGCTGCGCCTTTTCTCCTTTTCTGCAGTCTGCCGCTTTTAGTTTTTAAGAAAAAAAAAAGAAAGTTGTGATTCAGCCTAAGTTTAATGTTCAAAGACTTGCTGTTTCCTTTAGATCTGCCAGAATGATTTTTGTGAAACTTTAAAACTTTTACAATTCAACAGAACTCTCTATCACGGGCTCAGTTTGACCTTTTAGTGTGTCTGGGCAGTTATCTTGTTTATGACATAGCATAGCTTCAAATGTAATAATAATAATAATAATGTGTATGTGTTGTCATCATTGTATGTTCCCATACAATGGTGAAATTGGCTCTCTCCAGTTAACCCATCCACCCCCAGGTGAAGCAGTAGGCAGCTACTGAAAGCGCCTGGGGAGCAATTGGAGATGAAGTGTGCTTCTCAGAGACACCACGAAATGTGCAATGACTAGGGATCGAACCTGGGACTTTCCGGTCCCGAGTCGGCTGCCCTGCATCTACCCCATCTCAGCCACCCACAAATGAGTAGTGCTTGACTTCTCTAAATAGGATTTACTTTGATTAACTTTGTTTATTCTTACTTTTGTTCGGTTCTTCTGTATTAGGAGTGTGAGAGTATACAGTATGTGTTACAGAACCAGAGGAGGCAAACTGAATAAGATGGTCAAGGCAGATCCTGAACCAGGATCTTATAGAGGTTCTATCCTGTTTAAAGGACTTCATTCTTTTTCTCTGTCCATCATGCTGCTCAGGGTGGAGGACTGCAGCAAAGTGATTCAACACGATTTGCTGGCTTTCTTAGAAATATATTTTTTTTTTACTAGTTTGGATTTCATGATGTTGGCATGGTGACTCAGTTGGCAGACCTGTCTGGGTGGAGTGTGTGTGTTCTCTCTGAGCATGTGTGGGTTTCCTCCCACAGACCAACAACCTGCATGTTAGGCTGATTGGTAACTCTAAATTGTCCCTAGGTATGAGAGAGAAAGTGAACGGTCGTTTGTCTCATTTGTCTGCATGTGGCCCTGTGATGGACTGGAGACCTGTCCAGGGTGTCCCCCGCCTCTCGCACAGTGACTGCTGGACATGGGCACCAGTGACCCCCGCGACCAAAAATAAAGAAGTGGGTAAAGATGATGAATGGATGGTTTAAAGCCTGAACTGGAACCCCATCATGAGTTCTGTCAGATCCACCGGAGAACAATCCAAGTCAGCTGATCTGACAGCTCGAAGGAGTGCATCATGAAGACCAAGGATCTGCGCAACAGGTCCAGTCCAGACCAGACATCAGTCTACCTGAAAACCTCTGGTTTGATTGAAAGATTGTTGGACTCAAGCAGCACCATCCAAACTAGAGGTGCAGCAGAATGGACAGGTCCAGGTCAGATGGACCGAGATCATGGAGATGGACCTGAACACACCGGATGGTGGATCTGATGCAGGTGGCTCTGCAGGCAGCTGAATACTTTTGCACACTAAGATTTAAAACTAGTTTTTTCCTCATTTACCTTCATTAATTTGAAGTACTTTGTAAATTACTAAGTTATAAACAAATAGAATTAAACTTCATGTTTTAAGACAAAATGGAAAGCTGAAGAGGGTGAATAGTTTTACCGACCCACTGGACTTCAGGGGTAATGAGTGAAACGCTTCTCTCCTAAACAGAAACTTAATTTCCCCCATTTATAAGCTATGATTGGATTTTAAACTTGCACAACACTGATAGATGTTTGATCTACAAGGGGCTGTAGCACCGTGTTCCCACGGCCCTGTTGGGCGTCCCATGAGTCGTTCTGGACTTCCTGTCCTTACAGCTAGCCTCTTTATACATGTAAATGTGTTTATACTGTAATAATCATTGCCACTCTTTATCTATACAGCGTCTTTAAACTAGAGGTGGGGGGTGTAATGGTGCTTATAATGACCAACTACTTCCTGTGTAAACTGTGTATACCATACACATACAGCCCGCACACACACACACACACACACACACACCTGTAATGATGCAAACCATGATTCTGCACTGAGTTCTGTGGCCTAACGTCTTGTGACCGGTAAGAACCGGAGCAGCAGACCCATCTGTTCACATTGGTCCGGCTCTGGATGTGAAGTCACAATAAAACTGATTTTTGGTGTACACCGGGCTCACTGCTTGTTTCATCGCTCCTCCTCTGCACTCGTTTGATCAAATCAACAGGATCTGCTCATCAGAATGGAACTATACTAAAAATAAAACTCGGTCCAGATGCTGAGAATTCCTCACAGAACCCAGAACCGCCGAGCTGCTGCAGGAATCACGGCCTGTGCTGCCACCGTGTGGACGTTTCATGAAACAACTCCCATTTTACAAAAACAGGAACTTTATTTAAGAACAATTAAAACAACAATTAAAACATTTACATTTGGAACTTTCAGTTGCGTCCAGTTGATCCAAAGCCTCCAGCGCCGCGGTCCGTTTCATCAAGTGTCTAAAATAAAACGAACAGAAACATGACGTTAGTGCTGAACGCTGGACAAACGGTTCATAGAGGTTTAATAGAAGTGTGGGCCAAAACCCCATCTAAGGTGTGTGTAGACCTGGAGACCAACTACAGGAACCATCTCACCAACAAAGGGTTCTCCAAGAACAGAACCAGGATCAGATATTTACAGTACTCCATGTAGACCAGACTAACATTCAGCTGTGGATTCAGTGTTTTAGTTGATTTTCCGTCACACACCAACTCAACATTTCAGCCTGTTAGTTTATCTTTGTTCTGTTACTCTAGTCCTTGTAAACCCGATCGTCTGCACGGACAGGTGTAACTTCAGTTTACCTGTTCCTCCACCAGGTCCGGGTAACAGATCTTCTCACAAACCAGCTGAGCGACTCGGTCACCTTTCTTCACTGTGAACACAACACAAATTATTAACTTGGTAACAAACATCACGGATGAGTGACTAACGTTTTAGCTCTTAAACAGCTACGTAAGCGCCCGGGGAGTGATTAGGGATTAGGTGTCTAATTGCTCCCCGTGCGCTTACATAGCCGCCACTCCACCTGGGTGTATCTCACGTGTAATGGGTTAAATGCAGAGAATTAATTTCACCATTAGTATATGGAAACATACAACGTACATGATGACAACATATACTATAGCACTTACTTAAAATTACACCTTCTCTTTCAGAATACAATAAAGTTAATGTAACAAACTACACCTTTTGTTGTCTCCTAAATAAAAATGTTTAACGAAATAAATATTCTCAATGAGTGTGGTTTAAAAATGCCATTGTCAAGATTATTGCTAAAGAGAATCCACATCTTAGGTGACTTAACTTTTGCACCATCAGCCTTTTTGTTTTTGTCATTAGATAAGATTTATAAAATAAAATAAGACAAACTGAACCTTGGGTCAGATTTTAACCAGGTTGAACTCACCACTAGAGGGATCATCATCAACGTGGTCCTGTTGGTTTCACTTTTACTCACCCGCCACACAGCTCAGTACTGAAAACTTTAGTCCATATCTACCACACTGGTCTGAATATGACTGGGTAATCAACTCTAGGCAGGAGCTGATTTTAATTCCTAAATTCTCTTGCGTCCGTCCTGCCATCATGAGCTATGACGGCTCGTTTCTGCACAGCGGCATCCGAGTTCATGCTTCCAGTTTCAGGGCTCACTTTTTTCTCTGAGCAATGATGTGAACGCTTCAGTGAGCTCTCCATCCTGCCTGTTCCTTATGGAGATTAATTGCCACCTACTCCAATCTGCAGTAGGGTTTATTTTTTATAATAGTTTAATGTTTCAGTCTTCGATCTGACACAGAGGTTATTTCTCACTCTGCTGTTCAGGGCGACCCACTAAGACATCCTTAAGGGGCAAACTTACTCAGGACCTGGGGTGACAGTATGTAACCACCGTTCTCTGGGGACTCGGGGAAGAGCCTGAACATTACAGCATCGTAAAAACCTTTCAGACAACACAGCTCACCTTCAAATGTCTCCTTGCTGAAGTTAAAGAGTACGACACCCACGTTTCCCCTGTAGTCTTCATCCACAACGCCAGCTAGCAGCAAACAGAGGCGTTAAAACAGCTGACACCATGCAGAACCGATGCATGCAATGTGATTGGACTCACCACCAACATCGATGAAGTGTTTAGCTGCCAGGCCTGATCTTGGTGCTGAAACAGGAAGAGACCGACCGGTTAGTCTGACTGAATCAACGGCTCACAGCATGATGGAGAAGTGTGTAAAACTCACCCACTCGCCCATAGTATCCATGAGGAACGGCTATCTGAATGTCAGTCTTCACGATGGCCTTGTCCATGGCTCCAACGGAGTAATCATAGGCGCTTTTAAATTAAATAAAGTTTTCAGTTATTATCTGCCCTGTGAGGGTAAGATGC
The DNA here is from genome assembly GCA_031762415.1 of Simpsonichthys santanae. Lineage (NCBI taxonomy): Eukaryota > Metazoa > Chordata > Actinopteri > Cyprinodontiformes > Rivulidae > Simpsonichthys > Simpsonichthys santanae. Next base: position 11,873,659 of record JARVLU010000599.1, on the reverse strand, counting down.
TTCTAAATCTAACAAAAATCACATACATCTTCTCCTAAACTCATGTCAAAAACAGAATAAACAGACTGATTTAAGTTAAAGTATCACCAACCTGTAGAGATCATATCCTGCAGCTTTCGTAGAACCACGCGTCGGAGTGATGGCATGCTCAGAAAGTTTAGCAAACCTCAGCACAGGCGTCTCTCTTTCACTCTCTGTTTTTCGCCTCTTTGATGGAGAAAGTGCAGACACATCTGTAACATCTAAGGCCGGCATGTTGGTTGGCAGAGCGTTTAGAGTTTTAAAACAGCACAACGAACCCTTCTGATCCACTAGTTTCTGGGAGGCTTATTCAAAGACTTTCCCGCTCAGGAGATTGTAACCGCCTTCAAAATGACGTCACAAGACGGAAACGGAATTAACAAAAAAAATTATAATAAATATATACAGTATATATAGCGAGAGATCTAAAAAAAAGTTACAGCAAAAGTAATTTTAACGTTTTAACATAAAATATTACCGGTATAATAGCATTTCGCCAAAAATTTGACTTTGCAACTATTTCTCAAGTACGTTACTATCTCGCGATATAAGTGAAGAAAACAAAATCTCGCGAAAGTTACGTAGGTAAACGTTTACTGACTAATTCTCGCGATAATTATGGATGTACATCAAAGATTTTACGATAAATCCTATCGATACGAAAACAATGAACTATTTCAACATCGAAGCTGAACAAAATAAATATTCAGAAGTTCAATGCATCATCAGCACACTAACCAAATCCAACATTTAACTACTGTTACATAAGTTAGCCAGCTAACGTGCATATTACATCTTCTCCGGCTTGCCTTTGTTTTCTGTGATAATCTGAGTATGGATCTGTCTTCTTGTCAAGGAAAGTGAGGCAGCGTCCAAAACAGAAAAGCACGACTGAAAGTGTCTTAGCCTGAGCGACCTCGACATTTTTGTTGTGTGCAAAGTGCTAACGGCGTAGAAATCGCGCATGCCCACAAGTACAGAATGTCTCTTGAGCATGCGCAGTTCTCTTCTTCTCTGGCATAGTTTAGATAGAAAATTGTTTCCATTATTAAATCATATTTATGTTGAAAAAAAAATTCAATAAATCCATGTGTTGTCATATTTATTCAGTAAAATAGTAAAGGACAAACCTAAAGGTTTTCAGTGTTTCTTTTAAATTTAACAATGATATGAATTCACTGCAAACAACATTGAAAATTAAACATTCTGACAAAAAGATTAAACACTATTCATTATTTAAATTATATGTATAAAAAATCTTCAAAAGCTTTTATCAAAGAGCTATCTTTCTGTCGGCTGATTCACAACCTCCTCTAACTTCGCCAAAAAGAGCTCCAGTCTTCATGTTTTAATAAAATGTATATAAAATTTAGTTGATTAATCTACTAGAGTTCCTGTGTTTTTGATGATTTTGTGTTTCAGTTCTCTCAGCCTGATCCCAAACTGCTGTCAGTTATTTGAAATAAATACTGTAAACATGTAGGGAACATTTAATCACACATGAAAGACTGGCACACGTTTTAAACATACAGTTCTCATAATTAACCATTTTGTTTTCATTAACACACATTTTCTAACAAGTATTTAAAAACCTGACCCACACATTCAGGGAATTAAAGTTCATGATTATTTCTTGTGTTCTTCAGTTTCAAACAATAAATTTGTGTTTTAGGCTAGAAATCGTCTTAAGTAAGCTATCTGAAAAGAGATTTTATAAGAAAACTTTAATATGAAATAATGTAAAAGAACATAAACATTTCTCTTTGTACATACTTTGAACCAGAAATCTCTCTTTTTTTTTTTTTTGTTAATTCTTTATTACAAGTTATCACAATACAGTACATACAATAATCTTTATAAATACAATCACCAAAAAAAATCATAAAATACAAACAATTCTTCTCTCAAAATTCTGATATCCCCACATTTCTTTAAAGAAAAATATGTAAATTTATAGTTACACTAACATAGCATGGAACAAGTAAACAAAGTTTTATTTAAGCTCTTAATTTTTTTTTAACGTGTATAAAATAAAAATCAAGGAATTCTTTCCTCTGTGCAAAAACTACCAGTAATATTAGCCAACATCCTACTGAGAATCATTTACATAGAAGATCTGATTTTTGTTTAAAATATAAATACATTATGGTGTTTACATTTATTTTACAGTGAGTGACTCAGCGAGTGAATAAGTCAGTCAGTGAGGGAGTGAGTCATTCAATCGGTGTGCAAGTGATTCAGTGAGTGAGCGATCTAGTCAGTTACTGAGAGAGTGACTCAGCGAGTGAATAAGTCAGTCAGTGAGGGAGTGAGTCATTCAATCGGTGTGCAAGTGATTCAGTGAGTGAGCGATCTAGTCAGTTACTGAGAGAGTGACTCAGCGAGTGAATAAGTCAGTCAGTGAGGGAGTGAGTCATTCAATCGGTGTGCAAGTGATTCAGTGAGTG
>JARVLU010000599.1:11849833-11860787 GCA_031762415.1 Simpsonichthys santanae | reverse complement strand
CGTCACTGGGGCGCGCCGGCCGTATACGCGAAACGCCGTAAACCAAGTCCGCCGTAAACCGGGGACTACCTGTATTCTGGTTATAGTAAAAACTTCACACAATGAGTTCTGAAGACTGCGTCCAACTCAAAGACAGTCACTTATATGCAACAGTTTACCCTTGACTACTGGATAATAATCCCAGAGTGTGGTGTTACTGGATTCAAAGTAGGAACGTTTCTTCAGACTGACCTGGAGACTTGGCATAGGACGCATGGAAACAGGAGAAATTGATGAGAGCATAAGATGCTAGGAAGAAGTTGGAGATGATTGGAGCTATGGTGTTCAGATTACCTACAAAAAGCAAATGAAAACCTTTGAACTTGTTTCTGGGAACCTGTGAACACAAATGAGTCTTTGCAGTTTTTATCAGACAGTCTGGGTGAGTTTTATGATGGAGCTAGATAAATGTTGTTTGATATGATGTAAAAATAAGTTTCTTTTGGTTTTAAAAAAACTCTGGTGTCTCTTAATCTGAGGCATGAGTACAGTATGTACAGAAACGTTAAATCTGAGCCGCCATACACCACTGAACCCACCAATGAGGATGAAGGCCACAGAAATGATGAAGGTCAGGACGTAACCGCGGATCGGTTCGTTGTTCTTGCCGTGCCCTTTGGCAAAGAAGTGCAGAGCTTTGTAAATGTTGTCTTTGCACAGAGCCTGAGGAGAGGACGCTGTTTAAATCAGAGGAGCAACACATTTTACATTCATATACCGAACTGCATCAAAATAAAGTTACTCGCCTGGAAGACTTTAGGAGCGCTAACAAGGGAGGCCAGAGCCGAGGAGAGAGTGGCTGAGAAGGTTCCTGCAATGATGAGAGGTCCAAACCCGGACACCATTGTCATCACCTGGACCACAAGGATCAGATCAGATCAGAGCGTTAATCTTTAAAAACAGGACAATCTTCTACGCAGGGACGTTCCAAATGGTTTTTATACCTGGAAGTTGTTCATCAAGCCAAATTTACAGGCTTGTGTTTCACAGGAAGAAAAGTTATAACCGAGTTCACAGGCCGACACAGCCGAACCGTTACAGGGAACGCCAGGAACAATGAGGTCCGAGGAGTTTCCTGTGGCGTCTCGGACAACAGTAGCAGCTGAACGATTCAAGAAAGAAAAGATGGGATTGTTTTCAAGTTTTCTGTTACTGAACAACAACAAGACCATAATTGTTTTATTGATTTATTGCTGAACACAGCTGTGGTTGTTTTAAATATTAATTCAACCTTTATTTATACAATATACAGGTTAATCCCACTGAGCCTCGGGGACTCATTTACAAGAGAGACCAGATTTCTTTCCCAAAGAGTGATGACAATAGTGGATAACAATGACAATATATAAATATATTTTTAACTAAATATAAATATACATTTTAATAAATATATTTTATTAATAAATTGGATTTGATTTTTGAAACAAATCTGGACACTGAAGTGTGGTCCTTTAATTGATGAAGGGCCATTCGACATCAATATATAAATATATTTTAACTAAATATAAATATATATTTTAATAAATACTGTATATTTTATTAATAAATTTGATTTGATTTTTGAAACAAATCTGGACACTGAAGTGTGGTCCTTTAATTGATGAAGGACCAGTCGACATGTAAACATGAAACGATTCAAAAGGATGTTACTGCCCTGTACTTACAGACACAAAGAGCCACTCCGAGGTAGGTGACCCCAGTGATGAGGATGGCCAGTAAAGTACCTTTAGGTATGGCACCCTGGGGGTCCTGTAACAAAAACCCATATGTGTCAGAAAACCCCAAACCCGTCTACAAAGAACTTCCAGGAGCTCATGACACCTCTATATGTTCCCAGACTTTACCCGTAAGTCTCCGGAGATGTTGGCTCCAGCCAGGATTCCTGTCGCCGCTGGGAAAAAGATGGCAAACACTGAAAAAAACGTTTCACCGTCTCTAAAAACTGGGGAGAAATTTTCCCTGAAGATGTTAGCTGTGGTAGAAAGAAGAAGAAGAAAAATAAACTAAATATTTAGAAATTCAGAGGAAATTAGTTTTTTTCCATATATATTTGTACGAGGTTAAAAAGTGTCTTACACTGATAACTAAAAAAGCCTTTAGATCTCTTATCCTCGGTTGCAGGAATGGCTGTTCCTACGAACACGTTGACTATGGCCACCAGCAGGATGACGAGCAGAACAATCTGGGCCTGTTGGAACAAAAACGATTAAAGTTCACTTCAGACAGAATCAACAACCAGCAGAACGATTGTTTCTCACCTTTGCCTCCCATTCCATTCCAGCAACTGAAATCCCCAAAAGCAACACGACGGTGATGCAGCCGACGATTCTGATGTCATTTATTTCATCCACCATCAGAGTGGCGTATTCCTGAGGACAGCAGCAAGACCATGCATGAAGATATGCTCCAACACACACTTCTTCAAGAACTCGTCCAAATAACACCACGCACCTTCAGTAAATCCACCACGGTCTCTGCAAACCCCACGACATACATGGCTACAGCCACAGCGTTGGCGAAGGCAAAAATGAGCCCAATGGACCCCCCAAACTCTGGTCCCAAACTGCGGGAGATCAGATAGTAAGCTCCCCCTGAACAGACATCAGACAGACAGATCCCATTATTAGAACCACCACCCGCATCAGGGTTGAATCAAACTGTTGCGTTAGAAGATCAAAATCTGAATCAAAGTGGAGATTTTCTGTGGATCTGGTGTCGCCGCAGAAAGTTTACACAGATGTGACCTTTTGTGGCTGCTTCGGTTGATCTGCTACTTTTCAAACATGGAGGAACATGGAGAAAAAGGCTCTTTTGAGTTTGTTGTTTAAAGTACGTTGGGTAATCTGCAGCAGAATCAGGTTTTATCAGAAGCTGCTGTTAGAGTTCATCTGAACCAATATCCGTAGTGGATGATTAATCGGCACATCACTGCTTGATTGATTTTATATCGGGCCGAGCTGTAAAAGGAGGAATGAAGCATCCAGAGATGCATCTTCAAGGGTTAGAGACTTTATCTCTGACCTCTGTCCTCCTGCTCATTCAGCCCCTGAACCATACTGTGTGGCACAGACTGTGTCACAATGAATGTTAGATTATATTTTCATTTCTGATGTTTCGGCTGCAGAAGCTGTAGAAGTTAAAAATGGAATGCTGTGATGATGGCTGAGTCATGTGGAGCTGCGACCCGCGGGGGGATGTTCTGACCTACCTCCTCGGACCACACCGTTGGTGCAGATGGCCGACATGGAAAGGCCCGTGATGGTGGTGACCACGCAGCTCAGACAGATCACCACAATCCCCAGACCTGAAGAACCAGGATTTACAGATCTGATTAGTTTTTCATCTGCTCACGCAGAAACGAGAAAAATCTGATTCAGAATCTGTTTCTGTCTCTGTCATTTTACTCTGCTTTTAGCTTTTAGCTACTGTTCTGCTACTTTTAGCAATTGTTCTGTTGAGTTTTCCCACTTTAAGTTACTGTTCTACTTGTTTTATATTTTATTTAATGCTTATCAAATTTTAACTTTTAGCTACTGTAATAATAATTTTATCTTTAACTACAGTTATAACTATTTTATCTTTCAGCAACAGTTTTGATCATTTTAGCTTTCAGCACAGTTTTGTTGGTTTTAGCTACAGTTGTGCTACTTTTAGCCTTTTAGTATGTGCTGCAGTCTGTAAAAGATGAAGTCTGGGACGTGTCTCATTGTCTGGCTCACCCCAGCCGGCCTGACCGAAGACCCAGGACAGACGGATGAACAACATGACCCCCCAGATGTTCAGCATGCATCTCACCTGTGGAGAAAGAAGGGGTCAAAGGTCAAACATTTGAGATTGATCACAGTCAGATGAGACTCTGTGAGATTGTTTCCATGGCAATGCGTTCAGTCTCTATCAGTATCGATAATTAAAAGCAGGTCCAGATTATGATCTCAAGTAGTTCTCTATTGTTCAAAAACAAAGCTGGGTTCATGTTAGCTGAGGAGTGGTTCCTATAGTTAGGGTCCAGACACCACTGTGGGTCATGGAAAAGTAAGTGAGGGCCCTCAGAAAATCGTGAAACTAAATCTTTACTTTTTGTTATTATTGTGAAAAAGAATAAAAAAAAAAAATAAAAACTTGTTTAACTGTTAAAATCTGGCCTTTGTTTGACATGGGTTTAAGGATAATTGTTGACTTAAATAAGCTTAAAGCTTCTGCAAAGTCCTGCTCAGAATTCACGAGGAGCCAAACTCACCAGAACTCCTCTGATCCAACCAAACTTTATCGCTCCTATGTTGTCTGGGAGAACGGGCGACTCCAGGTCTTCAGACGGGGTCCCATCGCTCCCCTCACCATCGTCCTCCACCGTCTCGGGCACATCGATCGCTCCATTCTTTGGACGCAACAGAACCAAAGGAGGAGAAATTAGGATGAGTCTGGAACAAAAATTTTCACTTTAGTTTTGATCTTAGGCTGAACATTAGGACGAGCAGATAAAACTGTTTGTGTTGCTCTGAGCTTAGATTGTTCACATCTTCTGTGTGACATCGAGCTGGATTATTCTTGAAGGTTCCTTCTTCTCCTACGCTGCCATCCATACTCCTAACTTTTGATCTGTTGTAAAAATGAAGATTGCTTCCTGCAGCTCCTGTTGGAACAAACACTCAAAGATCTCCGTTTCATTTTATAATACATTCAGAAGCTATACTTTAATCCAAGCTATAAACCTGCCTGACCTCTGACATCATGTCTTTGGTAATAAACCTTAAACAGCAGTAAAGAGCTCTGAAATGTTCTCAAAATAACTCTGTATCTGCGTTCTTCTCTAGTTTTTACAAGCCCTTAGATAAAGAGATCAAATGTGCGCACTGTCAGGAGGTTTTTAATAATTAAACAACTGGTAGAATGTTGTTTACTCGACTCACCTTCTGGAAGACATCATGGAGCTCCTGCAGGGACGGTCTCACAGCTCGGTTGCCGCTCACGCTGCCGGCGTTACGGTAAAAGTCAATGTTGGGCACTCGATCTAAGGTGTCATGACCAAACGCGCTGATTATCGAGGGCCGGGCGGCCCTGTGCCCATCGTTGGAGAAGTTAGTCTCCTCGTAGACCGGAGGTTCATCCAGAGCAGGATCGTAAGAGGAGTTAACATGTCCCTTTCCGTTAGATTTGATCCTCTCCATCAGGGATGCTGGAGACGATTCTCAGGCCCAACAAAGTAAAAGATCAAACACCTGAGCAGGTTTGAAACCTCCTGACATCCAGAAGTTTTAGAACAGAGCAGAACAAAAATTGTCTCTTTTGTGGATTTATGGATCTGCTTCTGCTGAGCTCAGATTCTTGTGCGAGAACTTGGTTCTGTCCCATCAGCCTCAGCTTTTATACTCAGGGTCATCCACCGACTGACTGCCAGCTATTGGTCAGCTCTTTGGTTCAACCCTCAGAAAACTTAAGGAAGGGGGTCAGATTTGTCCTCCATCTCAGGGGACACAAAGGCGTCGCTTAACCATTAACCGGGTCGTAAACGGCAGAAGTGAGATAAAGGTGCTCATTGCCTGAGTTCTGGAAAATTGATCACTAATATTATATTATGAAATGCACATGTTGTTCTGTGGCTGCAGTATATGAGGAATAGTTCCTCAGAGCTACAGGTTCTTCAGATGATTCGCCAGGAAACAAGATGGAGGAGGTTTCCATTAGAAGAAAGCTCAAATAAGAAAGTAGGAAAAGTTTCAAAGTTTTACAGCTTTATGGACGCAAACGACCAGACGAGAGAGGAATATTTACAAATGCATTAATAAGAATAGAACGACAGGCTGGAAAAAAAGAGAGAAAAGTACTGCTTTTATAAATGTTTTATAAATTATTAATTTTTTTTGATGGATCTGTTTGTGAGAGGAGAAAGTTAGCTTACACAAGACAAATGAGCACCTTTATGAGGAGAATTGGAGTTAATGTAGGACCAGAAATTACGGGAACAAGCCTGAGGCAGTCCACATGACTTCTAAAGTGCCGCTAAAGGAGCTCTTAATGAGTGAACTTCCTTATTACTGAAACACCTCGGTGATTTATGTGTGCAGTGAACGGCTGGCTAATGACTTCAGCTCTGACCTTGGCTGCGCTGCTCACTGACAAAAGACATGTTTTTACTTCTCGATCAAAAAGAGTCCTGCAGCAGCACGAAGCCCATCAGGGCCCAAACAAAGCGTTCTGTGCAGATGTGACAGATTCTTTGATAGTTTTTTTTTTCCTCCCTTGAACCTTTAAAGAAATAATTCACACAAAACAACAGAGTGAGATTTTGAACGGCTCTTTGCAAAGAGGGGAAATCCACCACTGACCAGGATCAGGATGAACTCCCCGCTTGCTGGAGTTTGAGTCCGTCTTTTATTCAGGCAAGTAAGAGCGAGAACAGCAATCAGCAAGGCCAAACACACCAGTTTCATCTCATCACATCTTCTCAGGCGATAAAGCTGGGTTGGACATTCCGTAGTTATCTGTTCTTGGAAAACTAATGAATTTATTGTGCAGGCATGAACAATTTCTGACAACCAACATTTCTCATTAAACTTTGATCAAATCCACTTCAGGGGTCTGTGTTTTGAGCCTGCTGTCTAGGGGCATCCCCCCTTTGGACACGTGAGGCTTCTGGAATCTGTACGCATTCCAACGGAAGAAAGAGGAATGTTTTTGTTAAATGGACATGTATACAAGAGCGATGTCAATTGTAGGCTTCTGATTTTTCCCACTTTTTCTAAAACAGTACAGTGTGTCCTGTTTCATTCGAGGTTGCGTAAGACCTTTGCACAAATGTCAATGTGGTTATCTTAAATGATCCTTTAAATGCCTCAGGCTTATGATTGGCTTTTTGTTGTTTGTTTTGAATATAAAAACCTAAGAAGTTTTTTTTTAACAACTAATGATCTAATCATTGTATGAGCTGTTTCCTTTTTATGAGTTATTTTTAAGAACAGTTTTCAGCCTCCCCCGTTTAAAACAGCTTTCTGTTTCACCTACTTTGTAAAATGATAATAAATAAATAAATTTGAACACCTTTAACATTCTGCATTGCATCTGCAGACAGAGGAAAAACCATCCATGTGGGACAAACCACCAGCTGAAGTCCTCTGTAACCTTCAGCTGCTCCATAAGATCTCAGCAGGTGTTTACAGCTAATGATGAGGTTAATCCTCTGCTCAGCGGCTCGAGATCACTGTCACATTTAGAGCTTCTTTTCTTGTTAAACACAGAAAGGACTTGTCTCACTCCACAGAAGACATGTCTGAAATCACTTAAGCTGTCCTGAAACACCTGACCTGTCCTAAAACACTGGACCTGTCCTGAAACTGAACCTGTCCTGAAACCCTGAATCTGTCCTGAAACTGAACCTGTCCTGAAACTCTGAATCTGTCATGAAATTCTGGACCTGTCCTGAAACTCTGTATCTGTCCTGAAACGATCCTGAAACTCTAGATATGTCATGCGATTCTGGACCTGTCCTGAAACTCTGGGCCTGTCCTGAAACTCTGGATCTGTCATGAAACTCTAGACTTGTCCTGAAACTCTGGATATGTCATGAGATTCTGGACCTGTCATGAAACTCTGGGCCTGCCCTGAAACTCTGGATCTGTCATGAAACTCTAGACCTGTCCTAATATCCTGGACCTGTCATGAAACTCTGGGTCTGTCCTGAAACTCTGGATCTGTCATGAAATTCTGGACCTGTCCTGTAACCTTGGACCTGTCCTGAAACTCTGGTCCTGAAACTCTAGACCTATCCTGAAACACCTCCAGTCAAATTAAACTTTATTTTTAAAAGTGTAAACTTTCTAATAGTAACTGAGGTATTTTAATGTCTAAACAGCTCTAAACAACTATTTTTAAAAATGTTCAAATTTAAACATTTTATGAAATAAACTCTGAGGATCTCTGGCCTTAAACAAAAAGAAAAGTAAATCCAAGAATTAGATGAATAAACTCAGAAAAATGCCAATTTGAATCATTTCAAGGTCAATAATTAAACTGAACAGCTCTTTAATCATTAATGGCTGTTATGAGACATGTCACGGTCAGTGGCCATGTCTTTGTCCAAACAGTAGCTGAGACGGTGGTCGGAGGCCCTGTTGTCCACGTCTTCCATCGATAGCAGCCGAAGATTCAAAAGACAGACAAAAACTCATCTTGATTCATTTTTATTCGGAAAATGAAGAAGACGACAGCAAGTCTGATGCTAAAATGAACGACAGCCGAAGAAGCTGAAACTGTTAATCAAGTAAACAAACAGAGCAGAACAGAGGTTCCAATTAGTCAAACACAAGCTAAAAGCTAAAAGCTGTAGAGCAATAGCTAAAAGCTGTGAGCAAAAGGACAGAAGCTAAAAATTAAAAGCAGTAAAAATAACCATTAGATACTGAAAGCTACAAAACAGTAGCTAAAAGCCACAACAGAGCAGCAACAAAAATTAAAACAATAGCTTGAAGTTAAGAGCAGAAGAACAATTGCTTAAAAAATAAAAGCAGTAAAAATAGCCAATAGATGCTAAAAGATAAACAAACATTAGCTAAAAGCTAAACACAGCAGAACAATAGCCAATATCTAAAAGCAGCAGAATAATAGCCATAATTTAATAGCAGCAGAACAACAGCTAAAAGCTAAAAGCAGCAGAACACTAGCTAAAATTTGTGCAACAATAGCTTGAAGTTAAGAGCAGAAGAACAAGTGCTTAAAAACTAAAAGCAGTAAAATCAAATAGCCATTAGATGCTAAAAGCTAAAACTAATTAAAAGTAATGTTTGCTAATCCTCAAAGTTCAGCTCTATTATTGTGCTTCTTAACAACAAGCAGTCAGAACGTTAGCTCTCAGAGCTTATAATAAATATATGAATAACAACAAGAATCAAACTCTACAGAGCGTGATGTGAACGCTCAGACCACCCGTCAGACTTTAAACTGTACCAGGATCTAAAATCTACTGTTGCTGTCGTCATCATTCTTTGTTTGTAGCCAGGTCTCTTGTAAATGAGTCCTCGAGGCTCGATGGGATTAACCTGCCTAAATTTAAAGGTTGAAAAAAGGATCAGTTTGTGCTGAGACATGAAGGACTTGTTTGGTCAAACCTTGACAACAACCTGACATGTGACCTATAGGCTCTCAGAGTGTGTTGGAGATGACCCTCAGCCACCACCACATCAAACTTTAGCTCATTATCTGAGAAACGGTCTGAATGCTCAGGATGGGAGATAGTGAGGAAGTGAAGATTCACAATCTGCTGCATTCATGAGGTAGATACATTTCACTTGTTGTTGACCTTCCTGCTGCCCTTGGGTCAAAATGGCTCATGAGGCCTCAGTGGGCTGAATGGTACATGGTCCTTTAGCTGTGACTCCAGCTCATGATCAACAACATTGTTGTTCTATCGGTCTTTTGGTAACGTACATTGTACGACAAAGATGATACAGTATTATCAAAGAACTATAAACAATCCCCCATAGATGCCCACCGAGTGCTAAAGCAGTTCTGTTTGGATCTGCAGCTCTGACATCACATCATCCTGGCAGGAAGTTGGACTTTCCACTACTGAACTGCAATTTTCAGAACTTTAACTCTTTTTTTTTTAACACAAACACAGCTGATTAAGTAGATTTTACAGATTTTAACATAACTTTTTCAGCTGTATGAACAGTTTAAATTTTAGAAAACAATTATTATTTTTCAAAAATCTTTCCCCTTTTCCCCACTATTTGTCCTCCAAGCTTCAGTGTTTCTGTTTCCATCCACCCAGTGTGTCAGAGGTCAGAGGTCACAGACCCAAACCCTCACTGACTTTCACTGTTTCTGATCTCAGTTTCTTTTCCAAACTGGAAGTGAAGACTCTATATTTTGTTTCATCTCCTCCATAAAACCCTGTAAAACCATTTAACAAAACCTGTGGCTCCATCCAAACCTTCTGCTAATGATTAAACTTTTTTTTCATACTGCTTGGTTCTTCCATGGTTTATCCATCAGAACATCATCGCTTTGTGCATATTGTTAGAAAAGGAAGTTCTGGATTCCCGTTGATAGACGTTGGAGGTTCATCCGTCAGAGTTTCTCCTGTTTCATGTGAGTAGTTGGCGGAGGGGTTATCTAGATCCAAACGTGTTCCTCTGCTGGAAAACGACCGGGTTACTCTTTAACTCTGGACTTGTCAAAGCTTGTGAAACTTTTATCTCAAATGTAATTAAAATCACTTCTACATGACTATACTGTATTTGTGTTTTCTGTTTCTGACACTGAGTCAGCAAATTTTTAGTTTGCTCTGAGTTTCAGTCAGCTTTAGAGAAGATTCAGCCAAGTTTCATTAAAATAATAACAAAGTTAAAGTAACCCTGCAGGTCAGAAGAAGACAAACTTTTTTCCCCTCTCTACAAACAGTACAGATAAGGATTCCACAGATAACAGTGTAATAATGACTGCATTCCTCACAGGATGTAGGTAAGGGTGGGCATGCATGGTGGCGTGCACGAGCGTGAACCGGATGCTGTCCTGTCACCACAAAGACAAACATTGTGTTGACCTCACTGACCCCTTGCTTCTTTGTTCTTGAGTGAAGTTCAACATTAATGTATCTCTTCTTCTTCCTCAGTTTGTTGTATAATAACTGGAGCACTGACACACCCACACAGGGAATATATCATGGTCCATGCAGTTTTCAGTTTTTGTGTGCCGTCACAGAGCAGAGTGGGAATTGGACACCCTCCATCTGTCCGTCTGTCCGATCGTTTGTGTTGTGAACGTAATAATTTGAAAAGTGAGCTACTCACTTCCATTTTGGTATGTGGCTGCATCTAGGAGTAAGAAAAGTCTCATATATATATATATATATACAGGTAGTCCTCGGTTTACAGCGGACTTGGTTTACAGCGTTTCGCGTATACAGCCGTCGCGCCCCAGT
>JARVLU010000599.1:11795317-11806243 GCA_031762415.1 Simpsonichthys santanae | reverse complement strand
CAGTGAGCTGGAGTCACAAGTTCACAGTTCATAAGTTCAAACACTGGCATGAAGTGCATGGTTTTAATACATGAGGTGAATAGTTTAAACATAAGAGAATATATGATTTTACTTTAACACCAGAGCTTGGACTCCTTTGATGTTTGCATGTCTTTGACAGTGTTTTAATTTTGTGGTGTTAAAAAAAAACAGATGTAAGGAAAAACATGATGTTTTTTAAGTGATTTGCATTTTACAGGTTTTGTGTGTGGCATGATGGTTCTGTTCCAGAACCCATGGAAGATGACGTTCGTGCTGGGGGTCATAGCAGTGACCTTCACCTTCATCATCTTTTTGTGTGAATGTTACTGTGTCATCCCGGGTCATTGTCGTTGCAGAGCTCAGCCTCCACGGGGCAGATGCTGTGGTCCTTCCCTCTCAGCCTGGTCTCAAGTTCATGTAGTAGTTCAGCTAACGATCTTGTCTCATAGTTTTCTGGTGATTGGTTGGTACCGTTATACACAGTTTTTGGCGAGGGACAGGCTTGAGTCGAAATGTTATGTGTGTGTGTATATGTGTATACTATACTACCAGTTTCTGCTGCGCATCTCCCTCTGAGGGTGAAGCCCATCGACCGTAAGTTGTCCTTCTGTTTCCTTCTATACAGTTCTAGGGGTTATGCGAGAGAACCTCACCAGTGTGGAACTAGACGTTACTCTCTTAGCCCAACCACCTCAGATTGTGTTGAGTCAGTTTATTGACTGGAACCCTGATGTTTCCTGTTTGTGTATATCACTACCAGCTGGATGCTTCACAGGATGCAGTTGCTCTCTCTTTTCCTTGGGTAGGTGTTAGTTCACTTCTCTTGAGAGTGGGGACTTTAGATTGTCGTTTTGGTTTTTCCTGTGTGCTACTGTTCGAGCTTTGGGTGGCATTTCTGAGGAATTGTCTGCTCTTCGGATTATGGTTTTCCAGCGTAGGTTGGTTTTGGCTTTGTTGACTGCTTCTAGAGGGGGCATGTGTTCCCTCATCGGCTATGACACCTGTTGTACCTTCATCCCTGAGGAGGCTGGCAGTGTCCCTAGGGGCGGGGTAGCAGCCGCTTTGAACCAACTTTATGAGCTGCAGGAGGCGAAGGAGGGGGATCCTGGTTCCTGGGGGTTTCTGTCTTGGTTCACGAGTGGCTCCAGGGATCAGGTGTTGTGGAAGTTTTTGGCCCCCCTCGGGTTGCTTCTTGTTGTGTTGTGTTTTGTTAGCTTGCATTGTTCCTTGTTTTAGGGTCTTAGTGTGTAGGGTGATTAGGGCTGAGACTGAGGAGGGGACGGGGCTGCCTTTGGTGCCAGCTCCTGATGACATCAACGGCGGTGGAGGATCCGAGAGGCTGCTGTGGGCTGTGTCCCAGTTTGTGTGATGTGTTGGGTTTGTGGGCTCACGTCATGACTTTATGAGCCCAGAAGAGGGAGTTTTGGGTTCGACACCTTTTTATATGTTTTATATTGCTTTGATATGACACTGCTGATGTGATATGTTAGGCATTTTCATATCCAAATCCAATACATAAATTATGCTAGTATCAGAGGCCGCTACGATATCGGATCGGCTCCATCCCTAGTCAGAAACACTGTCGGTCACTGATTGGTCAGGGGGAGGAGTCTGTGGAGTGTTTCTAAAACAATTCATCCGCCATTTTTCTTTACCGCCTGCCATGAGCGATAACTCGAGGAGCGTTTCTTGTACTTATTTTGAAGATATAAAAAAACAATATTGTAAAAGCCATGGTCAAATGTAGAAGTGCAGATATTGTTGTGCTTGGTGGCCGACGAAAAAAGTCAAAGCAATCTAGATGGAGCGATTGGAGGGTGGTTTGGACACAGCCACTGCTCTACTTGAATTATTTATAGAAGATGGTGAGTGTTTTCTAACTTTAAATATATTTTAAGTTACTCATCTCAACGGTTCTGAACATAATTTTAACTAACAAAAGAGGCTGACTCCATAATAGGACATTGGTGCTGCAAAGCTAAGCTAATTTGCATAAACACTAACTGTCCTCCGTTCCCGTTTCTCACTGTATTTTATCCAGAACTTATTTCAGCATGTGACAGTTCATCTCTAAACTCCACAATAAACCCTCCAAGGCTCCCGGCTTCTGCCCCTGTTCCATCGGCGGGGTCTATACCTGACAGATCTCTGTCTCAGCCCAGCTGCACGTCACAGAGCAGCACAATGCTGCAGCCTTCTGTGCTTGCTAAGAACAGATGCAACATGTTCCACATCACTTTATTTGTGATGATAAGGACTTGCTTTTATTTTATTTTTAAAGTAAAAAACTAAAATGTTGAATAAATACTGAATGCGCACAACATGTTGAACTTATGGTGGGATGAAATTTTGTACACCGGGTCCCAGTTAAAGACAACAATAAAATGTAAAAGACAAACTGTAATCAGATCTAAGAAATAAACTAAGAAAATATAAACTTAAAAACATCTACTAATAATACGCTAATAGCATTAAACAATAAAAACAATATGTCCAACAGCAACATGAACTTGAGTTTTTGTGCAGCCATTTGAATCTCTAGTCAGAATAATCACTGTGAAAAATCACATCATGTTGCTGCTGATCTGTTTCATGTTGCTGTGTTCATTTGTGCTCATCTGCTCACAGACTCATGTTCGTGCTGCTGTTTGGTGTAATGTTTTTGTACTACTAGTGCTAGTGAATTTTTTTTAGTTTAACGTTTTTCTTAGTTCATGTCTTAGATCTTATTACTCTTTTTCTTTTACATTTTATTCTTTTGTTAGATGTAACTGGGACTCAGTGTACAGTTTTGTTCTGTGGTGCCTAGAGAACCTTACACCTTATACATATATATTATACAGTATACTGTACTGCATTTATATGTACAGTATACTGTATACAGTACATGTGTGTATGGTGTAACAGCACCCTCTAGAGGAAGCTCATTTGCGTCAATGTGATGATTCACAAGGTTCAATCTTCCTCAAACAGCTACATTGTAAAATAAATTAAATCCTTGCAAGGCAGCTGATGTACTTTATGTTTCAGCATTTCACTATTCTGATTTTCCTCAAACTAAATGAAGAACATTACACAGTACACCCTTATGTCAGTCAAGTATTTTTTGAAGAAAACACCTGAAGTAGATCATATGATACAAGTGTTGGTTATAAAATCAGACTAACA
Organism: Simpsonichthys santanae; assembly: GCA_031762415.1. Lineage (NCBI taxonomy): Eukaryota > Metazoa > Chordata > Actinopteri > Cyprinodontiformes > Rivulidae > Simpsonichthys > Simpsonichthys santanae. Next base: position 11,803,054 of record JARVLU010000599.1, on the reverse strand, counting down.
TGAAAAAGTTGATTTATTTGACTAATTCCATTCAAAAAGTGAAACTTGTATATTATATTCATTCATTACACACAGACTGATATATTTCAAATGTTTATCTCTTTTAATTGTTGATGACTTTAAGTGACAACTAATGAAAACCCCAAATTCAATATCTCAGATTAGTACTGTACATGTATTGTGAAAAGGTTCAATGCTGAAGACACCTGGTGCCACACTCTAATCTGCTAATTAACTCAGAACACCTGCAAGTCTTTAAATGTTTTCAGACTAGTTCTGTAGTCTACACAGTCATGGGGAAGACGGTTGACTTGACAGTTGTCCAAAAGATGACCATTGACACCTTGCACAAGGAAGGCAAGACACAAAAGGTCATTGCTGAAGAGGCTGGATGTTCTGAGCTCTGTGTCCAAGCACATTAACAGAGAGGCAAAGGGAAGGAAAATATTTGGTAGAAAAAAGTTTACAAGCGATAGGGATAAACGCACCCTGGAGTGGATGGTGAAACAAAACCCATTCTAAAATGTGGGGGAGATTTACAAAGGGTGGACTGTAGCTGGAGTCAGTGCTTCAAGAACCACCATGCACAGACGTATGCAAGACAAGGGGTTCAGCTGTCACATTCATTGTGTCAAGCCACTCTTGAACAAGAGACAGCGTCAGAATCTCGCCTGGGACTGCTGCTGAGTGGTCCAAAGTTATGTTCTCTGATGAAAGTAAATTTTGTATTTCCTTTGGAACAAGGTCCCAGAGTCTGGAGGAAGAGAGATAAGGCACAGAATCCATGTTGCTTGAGGTCCACTGTCAAGTTTCCAGTTAGTGATGGTTTGGGGTGCCATGTACGCTGGTGTTGGTCCACTGTGTTTTCTGAAGTCCAAGGTCAACACAGCCACTTACCAGGAAGTTTTAGAGCACTTCATGCTTCCTGCTGCTGACCAACTTTATGGAAATGCAGATTTCGTTTTCCAACAGGACTTGGCACCTGTTGCTTAAGCTTCCAGTACCTGGTTTAAGGACCATGGTATCTCTTCATTGGCCAGCAAACTCACCTGACCTTAACCCCATAGAAAATCTATGGGGTATTGCAAAGAAGAAGATGCAATACACCAGACCCAACAATTCAGAAGAACTGAAGGCAAATATCAGCCCAACCTGGACTCTCATAACACCTGAGCAGTGCCACAGACTGATGAGCTCCATGCCACGCTGCATTGCTGCAGTAATCCAGGCAAAATGAGCCCCAACTAACTATTGAGTGCTGTACATGTTCATACTTTTCATGTTCATACTTTTCAGTTGGCCAACATTTCTAAAAATCTTTTTTTATTAAGTAATATTCTAATTGTCTGATATACTGAATTTGGGGTTTTCATTAGTTGCAGTTATAATCATCATTAAAAGAAATAAACGTGAAATATATCAGTCTGTGTGTAATAAATCAATATACAAGTTTCACTTTTTGAATGGAATTACTGAAATAAATAAACTTTTTCATGATATTTTAATTTTATGACCAGCACTTGTACGTCACCAGTGATATGAGTGTTGCTTTAAGTCAGTTTGTAAATTGCACAAATGGTTTTAAAGCTACATGGGTACAAAAGATGCAAACACTAATTTACTTCAATTAAACCTCGTTTCATGCTGTTCTCGTTGAGCAGACAACACAAGCACCTGATTCACCTGCGCTGAAAAAAAGGCAACAGATGGTCCAATCAAACGTGTCAATATGGGAGATGACTCTGTGTTTGCAATCACAGTGTGTTGCTGCAAAAAGCAGAACAAAGTGGTTTGTCACAGCTTTAGAGCTGCATTTGTGATAACACTGTTGTGGATTTTGCCACATTGCAAGCAGATTTAATATGTGGCACTGTAAAGGGAGGAGTACCAGTTCAAACTAAATAATGATTACAGTAAATGCTGCAAAATCACCATTTAACGTAGTGAGGTCAGGACACCATGTCTGTATAAAGAAAAATATAATTTGATTGTAATTTTGCAGAGAAAAATATCAGAATCAATTGTTTAATGAACCCAAACATCCTGCCAGAGTTATTAAGATATCATTTTATCTGTCAGGAATAACATCATGACCAAAACAACAAATGGAGTCTTCATTCACAGCAGAAATAAGGCAGATTCTCTAATTAACCACTTTGAATAAAAACACACTGAAAACTGTCTTAGTGTATCTAAAAAATAAAAAATATAATAAAAAGGCTGGTCTTGCACGATTTGATCCTTAAATGCATCAACTTTACCTGAATATATAAAAACTTTTAAAGAAGACAACACAGGCAACATAAAAAAACTCACATTCATAAAATTAAAATTAAATCAAATAAACATTAAAAACAATGTAAATATCCTTACAAACTTTAACAGTAGCAACCAGTTGATTAACTGTTTTGACTAAAAAACATACATGTTGATGAAAAGCCATTTTCTATTAACTGCATTGACTCCATCAGTGTGTGACTCCATCAATGTGTGTATGTGTGTGTGTGTGTGTGGGGGGGGGGTCTTGGCCCCATTAGAATGTGATGGAACAGCTCCTGCTTCCACAGTCAGACACACACTGAGTGTGTTAAGGGAATGCAATGATGCTCCAGTGAGTTTTCACTCTTCCAGCTGTGTTTCTGATTTGAGCACATCACGTTAGCCACAAGCTGTTATGTACATATTACAAATGGAAGAAAAGCCTAAAATATATTATTTGAAATGTGAAGTCATTATGTTTTAGATCAGACAGTGTACTTGTCCTCTCCTTGTCTCTGGGGTTTGTGGTAGTGGGTGTAGCTGCTGTACAACTCGTTGAACACCTCTCTGACCCCCAAGTTCAGCCCAGCCATCAGAACCTTAATATCATGCTCCTTGCATAAGTCTAGTATGCTATAGATGCCCTCAGTCAGATGCATTTTGATGGGAGTTCGTACAGTAACCTATGAGGGAGGAAAAAAAGGAGAAATTATCAGATAGTGGGAAAACATAGAGCGGAGACAATGAGACGAGGGGAATGCTAACCTCCATTACTGCAGCACAGATACAATTGAGATCAACCAATAAATCATAACTCTGCTTCACTTGATTACATTTAATCAATTTACTGGGCCGAAATGATCTTTTATTGTGATTTGTTTAAACACATTCTTAGTTTCACAAGTATCCAAATTTACTTCAACCAGATCATCTTTTTAAAGATAAAATTGTGCTCACTTTGACCAGATTTGGTAAAAAAATAAAAATAAATAAATCATGAAAAATAATTAAAACAGAAGCTTATGCACAAAAATGGTCTAAAACCCTGGATTTGTAATAAACTGCAAAAAAAAAGCAGTGAAGCTAAAAAGGAAAAAGCCAAATATATACATAATATATTTCTATACTTGCTCATATTGTAAGTCTTTTTGTGTTCACTGAATTCACTTTGCCCTTTGAATAATTCAAGAACAGTTTATAGAGGATTACATTTAATCGGTAAACCTGAGCTCCCCCCCCCCCCCACCCACACACACTATATTTAAAAGATGAAGATGCTTTTGTGATCCAGATCCTATATAATGCAATCCAGTTTTGCAGCCTAAAACTTGAGTTGAAAGCTGTCCTTCTCTCTGAGCTCTGCACCAGAATAATAGAAAAAGAGCAGCATTTTCAGGCAGCAAGAAATCTACGCTTCAATGAGCGTGGCTTCCTTTCTGCAACAAGAAATGATTCTATTAAAGTGAATGAACAATCACTGTGCTCAGTGAACCCCGTGAAACTAGTCAGGGGGATATCCAGTGCCTTCATTCATGTTTGTAATATTATACTGGTACAGGTATGCAGGTGATAAACACCATGTCCTGTTACAGTGCACAGATGTTTGTCCTCCATCAGGACTAGATGAGTTAGGTGTCAGCTGCTCAGAGCAGCCCCTGTTGGATAATTAAGATAAAATAACAGGCTTCATGTTACAAGGGTAACAGTGTGTTTGTTGTTTTATTTGAAGAGATTTTCCTATTCCACCACCTGTGTGCGTTTCTGCTGTTTGCAATTCTGTGACTTTTCTGTGTGCTAAGAACCCAAGTTACAGCCTAAGGCCCTCACCTTAGGCTATAACCCATGGCGCTTCACACTCGACTTGTATGGTCCCTCCTGCAGGTGGTGGGCCAACAGGATGGCAAACCCATGTTGCTCATTCAGTTTGAGCCTGACCGGACCCCATGGGTAGAGACCCGGTCCCCAGGCACTTGCTGACAAGCCCCTCCCCCAGGCCTGGCTCCAGGGTGAGGCTTCAGTAACCCACGTCCGGGCAAGGGGACGCCAAGCCCTTTGCTGTTTTCCATCCATATGAGTCTTTGTAATCACTCTTTGTCTGGTCTCACCTAGGAACAATCTGCCTCCCTACCAGGGTAAATTGCTGCCAACAACATACCTCCTAGGATCATTACAGTGCTCAAACTCCTCCATCACGATAAGGTGGTGATTCAAGGAGTACAAGATTTTTTATTTCTGAAAATTCAGAGTTTAAAGCCGTCCAAACATTTCTCTGTCTATTAGTACTTAAAGTCGCCCTAATGTGCGACTCGGCTGGAAACTGCTGATTCAGGCTGGCGTCACATTGACCACAGTCTGGCTGCAAACAAAAGCAGTGCTTTTCAGCTAGACGTGACTCACTGGACTGAAGTAACATTGAGCCTTACGCTTCGCTCCTGCACAGGGTGTTACAGTAATCCTGCAAGTGTCCGCTGAGATCCTGACAGCTGCAGTTTGGCTAAAGGAAACATTTCCCACTGCTGCCTCTGAGCGTCAGCGTCTCTGTCATTCAGTTCAGTGGTTTTGAGACAAACCGTGGTGGATCAAATGATCAGCTGAGCTCCAGCTGCCTGTACAAAATGTGTGTTCCACTTACACACTCGCAGCTAAAAAAAACAGGATGGACTGGTCCCATGAGCATGACTCTTATGATGTTTCTGAACTTCTTTGTCGCCAATTAAAAAAAAAAAAAAAAAACATCAGAAAGATTATTTTCTGAACCAAATGTTGCTATAAGACACAGAAAACATGGCATTCAAGTCATTGTGTTCGTGTTTGAATGTGTACCTTTTGCAGCTCTGTAACGTACTGAGCCACCATGAAGACAGGCAGCACAGTGAAGCTCTCAGCTTTAGCAGTAATGTGGGAGTACATCCTCTCTACCAGTCTGGAGCACTGCAAATACACGTCACTCTCCACGCCTTCAGAAACCACAAAAAAGGTTATTTACCCGACATGTTTGTGGAAGACACACGTTTTTTATTTAACTAATGCAAATGTGGCTTCACATTTTATTTTTGGTAATGTGTATTTAAATGAATTCTTTCATAAAATGGCTTGACAGAAAAGCTAAAGTTCAATTTACAGCCATTATTCATTCAATTTTTATTTAAACAGGTTAATCCCATTGAGCCTCGGGGACTCATTTACAAGAGAGGCCTGATTTTAACAAACATTATGAAGTGAAAAAGCACTTTAGTGTGTAAAAACATTCTGCTAAGATGTCAGTTTCTAGGCGATTTTAACAATATTGAGTTAAAATTGTGAACCTGGTGGTTTCATTCATTTAGCCTACAGTATTGTTGTGTGACCTTTTCAGTTACTATAAGATTGATGACGACACTACCACAGTGGAAACACTGTGGTACAATTAACCAGATTCTACAGAAACCAAACCACAGTGCAGGAGTGGAGTGAACAGTATGTAACCACCATACAGCTCTCCTGCTGTAGATGAAAGATTTGATTCCATCAGGACCTAAAAATGTGATACAACTCTGCTGTTTACGTAACGTGCAGCTTTTCATTAAGTGCGCTTCAGTGAAAACTTTGACATGCGCAACGTGCTAGGAAATTTAAACTGTCTAGGAATGAGGAAGTAGAATGTTTCTCATTAATCTCGAGCTTTTTATTTGTAATAATATCTGGCTAAACAAGATTACTTTCATCCAATTTTAAACAACTCCCAGAATAGTAACCAAGTAAGTCACATTAATCTGATATATAAAATAGTACATTTAAGAAAGCTTAGTTAATATTCTCTAATCCATACAAACACTATACTGTATATATATTTACTTGTGTCAGTGTCCCCTCTCTGTCGACCCTCCTGGATGATAGACGCCACCAAACGATAAAAGACATTTACGAAGGATGGAGCTGCCTTTGGTAACACCTGCAGACACACATAAAGGACAAGGTAAAATAAAATCAATAAAAAAAAAAATTGTCAAATCAGTAGAACCCTGTATAGATAGAAATCTGGTTTGCTTTTTAAAAATGTTTGTAGTTTAACAAACTTCATTAGAAACTCAACTAACATTATTTAGAAGATTATCTTAATTCTTCTTATTCTTGATTTCCAGATTACTTTAAAACAGACTCACTGATCTAATAATTTCAGCTTATGTATCAATACTGACCTGGTCATATTGTGGGAATAACTGGGTGTAAGTTTAAAAGAAAATACAGAGAAAAAAAAACTACTAATTTTTTTGTATATTTTATATTAAAGAAAATAGGAAATTCATGTAAACATTTTTGCATTTGGAAATAGGAGTCTATAAATATCCATCTGCTACAAGAGTATCAGTACTAACAGAAAAGTAGCCATCAGCAGACAGCACAAAAAGTAATGGAGATAAAAATATAGACGTCTGATTATCTCCACAGACAGATGGAGACAGAATAGACGAGGAAGGATTGATCACCACCTCTCTTCTCCTCCCTCCTGACTTTTTGTTCTTTCACACCTCACATGTAGATAAAACCCCTCTTTTTGCATTTTACTCCAAGAGGTCTTTTGTGTGACCCATTCCAATCAAATTTTACCTTTCGGTTCATCATTTCCAGCTTCTTTTCTCATTTTTTCATCACTCATGACTTATTCCCTTCTCATCTTTTCTAAATGTAATATTCATTTGCTGCCTCAGCCATCCCATCAGTTTTATCTCCCTCTTCCTTCATGGCTTGTCTCCTTTGTTGGTGTCTTTTGTCCTCACAAACATCTGAAATCATTTACCTGACTCTGGCCTGTTTAATTCACAGCAGCTGCCAGTTGTGCTCTGTTACTGTTTAAAAAAAAAAAAAAAAAAGATCTGGACAACATTAACTTGAAAAATAACAGGTCTATGTCTAAAGAAAAAAAAAGTTGATTAAAACCAACTGAATGAAGCACAAACTCCAGTATGGGTCAAAAATGTGAATGTTATGAGGTTTTTAAGCAGCTGCCGTTCAAATGTGGTGAGCAGCAACAACCTATGGTACCGGTACTTGAAAGTGCCATTCTTCTGGGAAATATCCTGAGGGCTAAGCAGCAGGACATACCACACTTTCAATATTTGAATTTAAACCAGAGGCTTGGAACGACAATGACTTTCAGTAAATAAACTGGTGTAGTTCAAATGGGAATAGGAAAAAATGGATTTAAGCATGATCCTGAATCAAGAACAAACAAAAAGTAACATTTAATGAAAACAAACACCTCAGCGTCTTTATCTGATCAGATGCTTCCACTACAAATGCAGAATCTTCAAAGAAGTGCTTTGATTTTCCACAAACAGAGACTTTCTATTTGTGAGTGCACAGCAATAACTAAACTGACTCACTTCACAAACTTGAAGAAAACAGAAAAGAAAGTTCATGTTCAATAATCCAGGTACCAAATCCAATAATTCTCAGTCGGGTCATCTGGACAGTTTCTTTTTTATAGAAACTGGATGG
>JARVLU010000599.1:11706547-11717947 GCA_031762415.1 Simpsonichthys santanae | reverse complement strand
ACTGTATATGGTCTGTAGCTCCCATCTATGCAAACAATAAGATAAAGACCCACCAGATAAAAAACATAGTATAATATATATATATATATATCTTCCTGTCATGCATAGCTGTTTGTAATTTAAGTTATATTTTTCAACACTAATGTTTAAAATCTGGTTGCAGGTGTTTGATTAAAAGAAAGTGTGTGGGTTTGACATTCAGAGGTTTCACATTGAGTTTTCTTCTAAGAAGCTGTGTCACCTTGAGACACTTCCTCACCTCTCCCCCTGAGCCATGTGTCACACGTAAGAGGTCTGAACAATGTGGTTTGACCAACCACTAAACTCTCCACTATTTAATGTGACTAAAGACACTTTCACTTTGCAACAAAGTCAGAGTCCTTATTAGAACTCAAGTTGTTGGATCATTGCATTTTATTAATACTGTACTTCGTTGTTGTTTTCTGATCAATGAAGATCAAAGCTCTTCTTTAAAAACAAATATTTTCTCTTTTTAAAAGCAATCAAATTTAATAATTGCTGCTGTTGTTCAGCATATTGATTCTGTACTTTTTAGTGCTTAGCATATTCTTAGTTTAGTGTATTTCTTCATATCTTAGATTACTGTTCTTTACAATTTGTACTTTTGTTGGCTTTAACTGTGACCCTGAGCACACAGTTTCGTTCCACCACACGTACCACATGAGATGTGAATGACAGTAAAGAAACTTTGACCTTGAATTAGCTTCTTTGAGCTCTTTGAAATAGATTTTGATTCCTACAAATGTTGCGTCAAACCCAGATTTTTGTTTGAAGATCTGTCAAACACTGCCGTGCATCATTGTTGTTTTTATTTTCCATGATCTCTGCAGAGCATGAATATGCCCCAGTTGTTGTTGTTGTCACTCATTAATTAGTCAGTTCTGACTCTGCAGAAACGACTGACCTCAGTTGTCTACCTTGATACTCTGAATTAATTGTTAATTTATTCTTTTGGGGATAAAAACCACCTCCAAAGTGTTTACTGCGAGTATTTTGCTCATGTTCTGAAGATCACTGTGTTGTTCATGAAGTGATTCATCAGCTAAATTATTCTTATTTGGGGCACAAATCTCAAAAATACTTATCTTTTGCTTTCGCTGTTTGAGTTTAACTTATTTATTGCAACTCTGCAGTATCTGCTCACTGTCCCGCTGCCCACGTTTTACCAAGAGCAGGTCTGAGTTCATTAAAATACATTAAATCATTCACTGAGGTTGCTTCAGTTTCTCACAGTAACAAACTTTAAATGCAACATCAAGCACTAGAGTTTGTCCGCCGTCTCATTCTCAAACCTCAGAATTTATGGACTTCCCTACCAATAAGCTCTAGGGAATATTTTGCAGACATCGCTGATTGAGGGAAAAAAAAAAAAAAAAACACAGACAAGAGCATTATAATAAGAAAAATAATAAATACTGTAAAAGTAAAAATAAAAAATAAAAAAAACTGGCAATGGAATAACAATAAAATAGACTCTCCTGTTGGTTGGCTCCATCTATGTCACACTTTGTTGCATCTGATTTTTTTTTTGTTTGTTTGTTTGTTTGTTTGTTTTAGGTTTGATCTCTGCAATGATGTGGTCACTAAGCAGTGATCTCCTGCAGGAATTTAAGTGGTGAAACAGGCAGGATGGAGCAACACCTTTAAGATTAGAACCACTAAGTTTGAAGCCATAGTCTCAAATGGTTTGAGAATGAGTGACTGCTCTGAGAGGAGGAGTTTGAGTCTTTTCTGGTCTTGTTCCTCAGTTAGAGCAGAAAGGAGCAGAAGATTGAAAGATGGATTGGAGCAGCACCTGTAAATATACAAGTACTATACCAGTCTGTTAGGGTGAAGCGAGAGCTGTGACCAAGTGTAAGGCTTTCAATTAACCCATTGATCTACTTTCCAGTCCTCACTTTATGGTCATGAGCTATGGGTAATGACCTTACATGGGAAATGAGTTTCCTCCGCCAAGTGGCTGAACTCCCCCTGAGGACCTGGATGAGTATTTCAGACCCAGTCTCAAAAAAGAAACAGAGGATTAGTGGATGGATGAATATACAACATATATAAAATTAAAAAATTGTTTTGTGTGACAGAATGAGTTGTGCTTGTTGTGTCAGTCAGCTTGTTAGTTGTGTTTCTCCTCCCTAAGTCAGGCTGAAGTAATCTCAGACACATCTAAAAGCCATTTAACATCTTGGAGGTTCAATAATTGCTCTGTTCTTTAAAGAGAAAGAAGTCTAATAATTATACCAAGGTCTCAAAATCCAATTTCCTCTCCATCCATCTATGCCAAATTGACTGACTCTGACTCAGATGGGCTGTTTCCCTCCAGACATTAAACCACTGATGTGACTTTTTTCTCCAATATTTCAACAGAGGGGAACCAATGAATATTAAATAGCCCAGACTATCACTAATCACTGCTGTTTTTCCTTTTTCAAGTCAACACAGGATATTTGATGCTGTCAATTTGCAGGATGAATGAGCTGGCCTCTTCATATTGAATTGAGTTGAAACAGCTACGCTCCCTGATGATGTACAGATAGGACTTAAACGGGATCTGTTTATATGCTGCTCATCTTCCTTGAAGCCCACAGTGAAATGAGGCCTGTTGTGTTGGAGGTCTGGCAACACAGAATCTACAGAGCTGTGCAGCCTTTTAAGTGTGCAGAGCCAAAGTGACAGAATTGTCTGAGGTACCGGAAGCTTTTAATTGAAAGACTGGCGCTCTGAGTGCTTGTCCTAAATAAATTCTCATCTCAGTGGGATTTTCACAACTTAACCTGGCACTTAGAATAGTACAATAAAAGTTTATTTTTCTTACAGTTTGCCTTTATCTGAATGGTTAATAAGGATGACAGCTGTAAAGAGACGTAAAAATTGAATAGGGTTCTTTTAAATATTGTCGCTCCAGGAAAGAAAATCCAAAATCCTGATGGAGTTCATCAAGCCTGAATAATGACAAGGCACTTAATTAAATGCTTTATGGGTGAAGACTGCTGTTACATGGTTATTATTACCCATCAGCATCGTCTCAGTCTAAATAACTTCTTCTGCTGCTCTGCAGTGAAACACTTCTCCTGATAAAGCTTGAGATGGAGACATGCCCATTTAGAGATTCACGAAAAAGGAAAATCATTTCGTTGTTTTGCCTTTTAATTATGTCGTCTTGCCCAATAGTTACAGATTTTTTTCTATTCTTTGCAAACTACTGAGAATACGGTCTGAAGACTCGAGCAGCTCTGTGCCCTTTAATGCTCACCAGATCAGTCCTTGTGTGTTTGCTGCAGCGGTGCATTGCAGAAGGTGAAGACGATGGAGCAAAGGAAGTGAATATAAAAATGTTTGCATTATAGCTACAGTGTATAGCTTGGTGATAATTCATGTGAGCAAACTGGAGAACTCCCTTTTTCCTCTATGTTGTTTTTGCAACGTAATGAGCAAAGTTAGCTTATTTATTCTTTTTATTACACAACTGCAAGCATCTTTAAGCAATAAAAATGTGACAAGCACTTCATAGAGGTGCAACTGACATGTGACATGATTATCACTGCCCACGTAGGTCACCATCCATCCCTCTCCTACTAGAAGTCTGGCAGAAATAGCCAATCTCGTAAAATCTCTCCATGTCATCGTCGCTTATAATGTCACATGTAAGAAGACGACATTTGCTGCTGGTCTATGTCACCTCAGAAGGGAATGTGCACTCACAGCGGGGCAGGAGACGAGGTACAGTGCAATAAGACAGCTCAGCCCTGTGTGTATTTATATCTTTAAATGAAATATTAAGTTTGGTCTTGCCATCTTTGCCACCCTCAAATAAGCAATAAAAGATGGATGGATGGCTTTGCTTGCATCAACATTTGCTTTAGCTGCTCTGTTTAAGCTGCATCTGAACTTTAGATTTGCATTTAATTTTTTTCTCAGGCAAAAAAAAAAAACAATTGCATTCTGGTGATGCAAGAGATTCACCTGCTCCTTGATCCTTCTGTTGTGATTTTGATTATGTCAGACCTAAACATAAACAGCTTGACCTTTTTTTTTATTATTCTGACAGCTTCGCTTGCATGTGAGGAGTGTGTTGTTGAGCTAAGGGCTGTGTGACCGACAGAAAAAGGAATCGTGGTTTGACTTGTTAAGGGCTCAGCAAGTCTCTGCAGCTAATTGTCTCCACTGCTGCTGTTAGCTGGTATTCTGAATACTGCAGCTGTTGTGACAGACTGCTGCGTGCTTCAAGCAGTAATGGAGCAGAGTCTTCCTCACATGTCAGATTTCAAGCAAACCAAGTACTACAGGAAAATGCCTTTGGCTTTGAACATTTCACTCCACAGTTACCATAGCACGTTATTTATAAAGCACTTAAAACAGCAACAAGACCAAACCAAAGTGCTGTACAGCAAGAACACAACAAGCAAAGAACGGGTGATAAAGTGCATAGATTCATTAGATAAAGATAAGAACTAAATGGTCAACATTATAGAATACAGACAAGTTAAAATCAGCTCACACTGTGTCAAAAGTCAGGGAATAAAACTGGGTTTTTCAAACGAGGCTTAAAAACAGTGAGAGAGGAAGCCTGTCTGACATAGTCGTAACTCATTCCACAGTTTTGGACCTGCAATAGAGAAAGCCCTGTCACCTTTGAGTTTAAAACGAGTGCCTGGAACCAGTGCGTAAAAGCTTCTGGTCTGCTGACCTCAGAGGGCGTTGTGGGACGTATGGCTGCAGCAGATCAGGGCGATAGAAGGGGTAAACCTAAACTGTCTGGACTCCTTATTTTATTTTAACTATCAAATTTAATGCCAGAACATACTTATGCATGATTGTGTATGCCCGTTAGCATCCATACAGTCTCCTCCGAAGGTATTGGCACAGCAACGCAATTTCTTTGTTTTTGTTGTTCACTGAAGACAATTGGGTTCAAGATTAAATTATGAGTATGATCAGCTTTTATTTCCTGGTACTTACATTTAGATTTGTTAAACTCAGGACATATCCCCCTTTGTTTGAACCTACCCATTTTTCAAGTGATAAGACTATTAGAACATGTGACTGACAGGTGATTCTAGTTGACCAGGTGTTGCCTTTTATTTTGATTGTTCAAACATTAAATAGCTCTGCATGACCAGTCTGGTTTTAGCCTGGATTTAAACCTGTAAAGATTGCATTTCTTGTAAAAGAGGATAAACCAACATGAAGACCAGAGAGATCTATGGGAGAAAGGCAAGGCATTCTGAAGCTGAGAAAATAAGGAAAATCAATCAGAGCCATTGGGCAAAGAAAGCACACAACCTCCACAGTGCAGGGGTGAAGGTATCACAATCCACTGTTCAAAGAAGACTCAGAGATCAGGAATATAAAGGCCATATACTCCAAAATGCAAACCACTCATCAGCAGGAAGAACTGGAAGGCCAGATTAGAATTTGCAAATACAGAAATGAGCTGCAATTGTTCTGGAGCACCATCTAATGGACTGATGAGACCAAGATTTGTCTCTTATCAAAGTGATGGAAAGGCCAAAGTGTGGAGAAAGAAAGGAACTGCTTATGATCCAAAGCACACAATCTCATCTGTGAAGCATGGTGGAGGTAATATCATGGCTTAGAGTGCATGGCTGTTTCTGGAACAGGCTCATTAATAGTTATTGATGACGTAACTGACGATGGTAGCAGCAGAATGAATTCCGAAGTGTACAGAGATATTTTGTCTGCCAATTCACAAAGAAATGCTTCCAAACTAATTGGGAGGAATTTTATCATGCGGCAGGAAGACCCAAAGCACATTACCCACAAAACAAAAGACTTCATCAGGAGGAAGAAATGGAAGGTTTAAGACAAGCCAAGTCCATCCACTTGACCTTAACCCAACAGAGTATGCATTACACCTCTTCATCTCCTGGAGGAGACTGAAGGGAGAACCCCCTGAAACAAACAAGTGAAAGAAGCTGCGGTAAAAGCCTGGAATAGCATCACTAATGAAGAATGCAACAGTTTGGTGATGTCGAGGGGTCACAGGCTTGAGGCATTTATTGCAAGCAAGGATCATGCCACCAAATATTAAATATTTACTTTAAGATGATTTGTTCCTTTACTCTTGCTCACCTAAAAATGCTGTGGTCTAATATAAACGGTGATATGTCCTGAGTTGTTTAGCATATCTAATTCCAGCTGAAGTATGAACTCTTGTCTCATGCACATCCTTTGATCTTAAACCAAAATGTCGTAAGTGAACAACAAAGGAGTTTGCCTTGCTGTTCCAACACCTTTGGAGGGGACTATATGTACAGTATTTGTTCTTTTTTTTTTTTTTTGTGCATGTGCAGGTGTTTGTGTGCATGTGTGTGTTGTTTCAATAGAACACCACTGTCATTAATTACATTGATTGAGACTTGTGCGTCCACCTTTTCTACCAGCCTAAATTAGTTATTTTTCTTTTGCAGTCTCACAACTTTGCCTCTCATTAAAGTGAAAAGTAAAACAAAAGGTCTCAACAAAAGTTCAAACTTCCAGCATTTCTTCTGTAATGTTACTTAAAAATCCCATAGATTCATAACTAGACTGACATGCAGTTAGATCATTTCAGATATTTATTTTCTACATATGCGCAAACACAAACAGAGTAATATTGTGTTTGCTGTTCAGTGCCAGGAGGGCTGTGATCATCGGGGAACCTAAACAGCCACTGGCCAAAAGGATGGCCCAGCACAGAAGATCAACATCATCAGGCCAGGACTCTGCGGTCTACAGGCCAGCGGACACTCTTTCAAAGATGAAGATGTTCACATCCTTGATAGAGAGGAACAATGGTTTGAGAGAGGAGTGAAGGAGGCCATCTTTGTGAACAGAACTCATCCTTCGTTAAACAGAAATGGAGGCCTTCATGTCCAACTGTCCCTCTTACAATGCTGTTGTTGCTAGAAAAGCTCAGCCCTCTGTGAATAGCAATTAGCCATCAGGGCACTAACGATCAATTGCTAATTGTCTAGCTAATTGTCCTCCTTTTGCATGTGAACAACTAGTTTTGGCTGTCACCAGCAAGCTGGTTGATCCACTATGAGAAGGTGCTGCTTATAAGACTGAGTTTGTTGCAGCTCCTCAGACTGATGAAGTATTTTTGATTAAAAAAAAAAAAAAACGTTTCAACAAGAAGAATCTGTCCAGAGGTCCTGATTCCATCTTGTTAGATTTATCTGCCTGGATTACTGAGCATGCATCAGGGCACTTCTTTGTTATGACTTGAAGTCAAAGAATAAAAAGTATAAAAACTACACAATTCATTGCTTCTAATTCTCTACTGAACATGATGCAGTTGGAGAAACAACTTTCTGTGAATTGCATTTGCATTGTCCTGAATCAGCTGAGCAATACTGAATGTTTCTGAATGTGCTCCTTTTCTTTTGGCTGGTACATTTGCTGTATTGCAGTTGAGTTGCATTTTAGTGATTCAGCACAATTCATCCTTTGGCTTTCTTTGCAACCCCCTTGGTCTTTGCAGGCCACTATCATTTTGCACACGGCCAACAAACTGTATTTACATGAAGTCCTGCAGTTTCCTGCAGCCCAGCATGCAGAATGATATCCTAATTATCAGGATGTTAGAAGTACTATTAAAAGTGCATTCAAAAGTTATTCTGTTTAAACAATAAATGCTGTTAAATCCTTTGTTAATTTTCTCATTTTATGATGCAGACACAGTGTGGGCTCTTCAAAAACTATTCCTGACTCCAGCAGTTTGAATGTATTGATATGCTATCAGACT
This sequence comes from Simpsonichthys santanae, assembly GCA_031762415.1. Lineage (NCBI taxonomy): Eukaryota > Metazoa > Chordata > Actinopteri > Cyprinodontiformes > Rivulidae > Simpsonichthys > Simpsonichthys santanae. The sequence continues at coordinate 11,710,179 of JARVLU010000599.1, read as the reverse complement.
TTCATGAAGTTATGCTGGTTTGCAGTAACTCTTGACAGAGCTGGAAGATGAACAATAGCAGCAAAAGCAACACAAAAAAAGATGTGCAGTGGGCCCTGGTACATTTGTGGACAATGATTTATTTGTGCACTGAGCCGATGAGTGTATGGTAGAAAATGGCTACATTTGTTTTTTGCACTTGCTAAGACATAGACAAGTATGCTAGTTTACACATAGTAATGGTTTTCTGATCATCTAAAAATGATAATTTCTGCTTTAATAGTTTGAACCCACGTGCAGGAATGCAACAGGAACTCCAAGGTAAAAGTAAAATAACAAGTTTATTTTTGATAAACAAAACAAAATGCCGGTGGGGCAGCAAATTTGCTTTAACGGAGGGAGACAGAACATAACAGCCTTCACAGGACAATCCACAGACAATCAACAGGACACAAGGACACTGAAAAAATAGATACACTGATGAGACAAGATGACAAACACCTGTGGTGATTAGAGACAGAGACAGGTGTGACAGGACCAGGAAGAGAAACACAGGGGAGTGCAGGAGATCAGAAACCCAGAAAACCTCACAAAAGTAAGGAGCTGGATCAGAGAAAGCTTTTTGTATTTCTGTTGGGATAGTTTTATTTTGTAAGAAAAGCACAACAGTGATGCCTCAATGTCTTCAAAGTAAACTAAATTAATTTTTTGTCATGAGAAATGACAGCTGCTGCTGTCTTATAAAACAAAATGCAGCTTGTCTTATTTTTCTGCATGGGCAGTTCCACTTCACGTCAAACCCGGGTCCTTCACGAGAGGCTTTGGAGCTTGAGGGTTCCCCGCAGTATCTTAGCTGTTCTGAGGACAGTGCTGTTCTGGACAAACATCTCTGAGGTTGCTCATGGGGTCTGTTGAAGCTATTCTAGTTTGTTGGTCACAGCCTCAGGTGCTCTGATGACCACTGGCACCAATGAGGCCTTCACAGCTTTTCTATTTCTGCACTTTGGTATTTCTTCAGCTTCTCATGCTCTTTCTTCTTGATGTTAAAGTCACTTGAGATTGCTGCATCTATCACCACTGCCTTCTTCTGTAGCTTGTCAACCACAAAAATGTCCACCTGGTCAGCCATCACCTGTTTGTCCATCTGGATCTAAAAGTCCCACAGTATCTTAGCCCTGCCATCCTCCTCCACCATGGAGTCTTTCACTTTGACTGCTGGACCTCCAGTCTATAGTCAGTACAGATGTTCTTGTACACTATTTCAGCAATAGAGTAATAAATACATTAAAATACAATAATATAATAAACAATAGTAGAAAATCTGTTTGCGTAGCAGGAGTATTAGCAAAAAAAATCTATACGTTTCAGTCAGATTTAGGATAATCTAAACTGAACATGTGAAAGCACTCTGATTTTTAATGTAAACAAGGGTGCACAAATAAATATGATTTGTCTGCAATGTTGTGGTTGTGGTTGTGGTGGTAAATTCTTGAATGGAGTTTTTAATATGTGGGCAATCAGTGTGGGAAATATTGTATATTTCTAGCAGCCACTGAAATTTAGCTTCTGAATAATATATATTTTTGTTGATAAATCATGTTTGAAAAGATAATTTTTTTTATTTCACTGGGAAATATTGTACCTTTCATCTAAACCATATTTCTAAAAGTAAAATGGATTTCATAATAGGTCATTTAGGAATATTTAGAAATCAGGTGAGCGCAGTGAAAATGTTTTTGTTTGATAAAGTTCAATTTACTTAACAATTACTTTAAAAAGAGTTGTTTTTTTATATTTGAAAGGTTCAGTTTAATGTTAAAAATGATCAAAGTCAATGTCCTATGGCACAGTGACATGAGTCTAGAAGAAAACGACAACACAAAACCAAGGTGAAGAACTGAGGACCCAAAAGCCAAGTGATGACGAAAATATTAGTTGAAACTGAATAAAATACAAATAAACTCTAACATAATAGAAAAAGTAGTACAGAAACTGAGAACGCAGAGCTTTGACAATGTATTGAGAAAAGCCAGGACAACACAGGGGGAGATAATAGAAGGCACGAACCAGGTGTGGTGATTACAACACAGAACAGGTGTGACAGAAGAAGAGGACAAGGAAGAGATTACAGTAGTCCCTTGCTACTTCGCACTCACTGTAAAATAAAGCGGAAGGTATGGTGGCACAAAAATAACAGCAAGTAATCTAAAACAATTTCTATAACCTTATAGCTTTAAACCGTGAAATAATTATTTTGGGATTTCCTCACACCTGAGTGCCGAAAATCAAAACCTATTACTATATCAATTTATGTAACAAAAACAGGAGATGACTGCCTAACTTCTCCAAGAGTGGTGTAGAACAAAAAGAAAATGAAATCCCTGTTTTGTCACAACATGTTTGACTTTATCAATAAATCAGTTCCAGAAAAGAAGCAGTTTTACAGCTGCTCTCGTTCACTTGTTTTATTCACAAACTGTCGTGGCCTGTGTGTTATGAAAGCACACTGCTGGTCACATTGTCACCAAGGGAAATAAACCAATTCATTCAAAGCACAAGTGTGCCGTCAGGTGTTCTGTGAAAAGATAATGAAAAGGATTTAGTGTGGAGTGCTTTGTTTGTCGTACGATGAAGAGTCTGTCTCTGCACAACATCTGGTACCTTTGATGAAAGAAGATAATTCTTATGAACGTTATCTGAGGATGAGTTTCAGGACAGCTGATCCTGACTGTGCGTGAGTTCTGAATCTCCTTGTGTCCTTCTGAATCCTTGTCTGGATGCAAGCGCAGCAGAAGCAGGGCGCCTCTTTCTGTCATGCGCTATGATCACTAACACATTTGTCCGCTGACCGCTCACTCAGGGCAACAGTATCAGCTGCTAGCTCGTTCTGCAGAACAAACGTGGTGTCAGTGCTGCAGCTTTTCGTTACAGCCCCTGGCCTCAGGTATTTTCTACATAACAGCCGAGATCATTTAAACACATTAAACACATCTCTAAACGTTTTATGAAATGTTTTTGTTGCTTTGTTTTCAGGTGGGGTGTCTAATTTATTGTTTTAAAGTTTTCATTTGTATTTGATTTAAATCCATTGTTCTGGGATGTTTTCTAAAAATTTGATCACAGCTTTTTTTTGGTGTCCTTGTTTTTTTAATTAATTAATTAATTAATTTTGTTTGTTTCAACTCAAGCGTGACTTACAACCTTACCAAATGTTTGTTGTCCAAGTAATAATATCAGTATGTCAGCAGCCCACCTTATCCCCTTTAACCAAACTGTCAAGATATGGATGATGACGCTAAGTAATTGTTGGTTGAATTAACCCCTTTGGGCATTTACCATTAATTTCTGCCATGTTGCATGAATGAAAGCCTCATTTGCTCTGAGTTCAGAAGCGTTGAAAACATTTGTATATTGTGTTTGCACAGGAATTTGACAGCCAACGATTGAAGAAATTCATAATAAGACATTTCATATTATAAAAATTCTACTTCTGCAAATGTCTTCTTACACACGATTTGCAAGTTATGGCCCCTCCTCAGTCCCTGCTGATATGTGTGTGTGTGTGTGTGTGTGTGTATATATACATACATACATACATATATATATATATATATATATATATATATATATATACAGTATACTATATATATATA
>JARVLU010000599.1:11694202-11704933 GCA_031762415.1 Simpsonichthys santanae | reverse complement strand
ATTAGTAGAATAAGAATAATCCTACTGTTCTACCATTACAGCAAACAACTGACCATGCTACAATGTTATTTACAACATGCAAATACGATGTAAAAAAAAAAGGAAGGTATCCATTTTTCACTGTTTTTACAGATCAACCTTTGAAACAGGCTTTTAAATATCTATCTTTTGAGTATATACAACCTCAAATGAATAACATGTAGCATTGCACATTTTATATTAATATAATTTTATCATTTTCCTTTTTAAATCACTTCTTGGTCTGCTGCCATCACACATCTCCTCCTACATGTCACGAGTGCAGTTACAGCATGCGCTCTTCTCCTACTCAGCTCCTGTTTCCTGGAATAGCTTGCAAAAAGATCTGAAGCTCTCGACCTTGACCTCTCTAAATGGCTTCAAACATCTGTCAAGTTCCTGGGAAAAACAAAAGCAGACATGTTCCTGTTTTTAGTTTTCTACACCGCCTTACAACCTAGCTGTTTTTTTTTTTTTTTTTTTTTTTTTTTATAAATTTTAGTTTAATTTGCCATGTTTTTTTTTTTCTACACCGCCGTACAACCTAGCTTTTTTTTTTTTTTTTTTTTTTTTTTGCTACATTTTCCTTTAAGTTGCCATTTTATTTTAACTTGTTTAAAAAATAATATTAATTTGTATGACTCTTTTATGATTGCTTATTGTTGTCATTGTTATCCACTGTTGTCATCACCCTTTATTAAAGAAATCAGGCCTCTCTTGTAAATGAGTCCCTGAGGCTCAATGGGATTAACCTGTATAAATAAAGGTTGAACAAATTAATATGTATTTGTTTACCAAAACTTGAGCACATTTGAAGACATGACTAAAAAAAATTAGTAGATCCAGTTCAGAAAGTTCTAGAAGATCCTTTAACATCAATAAGTGAAAGTAATCTACTTCTGTATAACTTCATTAATGTCTCAGATCATTGTGGTGGATGTTTGACTCACTTTCTTCATTGTGACATCAGTTTGTTGAAATTTGCTGACGTTTGTTTCTGAAAGCTACATCTCTTTTGACAATCTTCATTAATTAGGTGCATCTGATTAGCAGTATCTGATTGATAATTATCATGTTAATTATTATAGAAGCTTGCAGGTATAGGGAAAATGTTACATTGCTTCTGAATTTTGGTTTCTGTTCAGTGTCCTGAGATGACTTTTGTTTGACTTGGTGCTATATAAATAAACTGAACGGAATTGAATTGGTTTAGTTGTAAAGTGGTGCAGCTGGTATAGCTGTTGCCTCTCAGCGAGAAGGTCGCCAGTTCAAATCCCAGTCCGGGGGCATTTCAGGGTGGAGTCTGCATGTTCTCTCTGTGCATGTGTGGGTTTTCTCCGATACACTGGTTTCCTCTTACAGATCAAAAATATGCATGTTAGACTGATTGGTGACTGTAAAATGAGAGAGTAAATGGTTGTTTGTCTCGTTTGTCTCCACGTGTCCCTGTGATGGACTGGAGACCTGTTCGGGGTGGCCCCCGCCTCTAGCACAGAGATTGCTGGACATGGGCACCCCCCGTGCCCCAAAAAGGAAGAAGTGGGAAAAGATAGTGGATGGATGTTATTAAAGTAATAATTGTGTCATACGGTGTTCATCTGAGGTTGTATTTATGAATTTAAAAGTTGGTACAAAACATTTTGTTCGAAAAAAAAAAAAAGGTTTAATGTATTTTATGTGTTTTGAGTAGAACTGAAATACTTTCTTTTTAACTCGGCCACTGTGCACCGACCGACAAGTGCACAGAAACACTGGCTCATACTTTCTCACCATTTGTCACGTTTGAAATAAAAGACCGATCGAACGTTTATTTAGCTGAGTTGCTTAGTTACACAGGAAATTGTGCAACTCTGATTTCGTCTTCTTTCAAAACCAGCTTTACGAGGAGGTGAGGAAGGTTCTGGAGACGTGTGACATCACCGCAGACAACAACTTTTTTATAGAGTCCAAAGGCACGGGATCAAGACCACCAGGTGAGATAAAAAATAAAATAAAATAAAATAAATAAAAAACAGTAAAGGTTTGAAAACAACAAGGTTCATAGCAGAGCTTCTGACCTTTCTCTTTCAGTTGACACAGAAAGTAACACTTCTCAAACTGGCAGCTTCTCTTTTCTTCTCACAGATCCTGTTGTGTTTGAAAGCTACTACCAGACCAGGACGACGGGAAACGTCAATGGTCAGGCTCACTTTGCACCACAGGAGGATGATTCGAGGTGGGACGGCTCTATGAATGTGTAACCTGTCGTTGATTGTTGTGTAAAACTGCAAAACGTAAAGTGAAAAGATGGTCTCCTCCTGGTCCATCTAAGACTTAAACTTCTGTTTTAATCTTCTTCTTCTCTTTTTTATCTGAATCAAACATGTGCTCTGACCCACTGCTCAGAAGTTCTGGGAGCATCAGCAGTGAATGTCCACAAATCTCAGAGTCAGAACTGGCATCTGTTGGAGCAAGTAAGTGCAGCGATTCCCACCTCCACCCCACACACACACACACCCATTTAGTTTCCTGAATGTAAATGAGCAAATGGCTGATTGTACTGACAGATCAGAACATTTGGGTATGCTCTCTGCTGAAGGTGACTGAATGTACCGGTATGCAATATGTGTTTATGCACCACATTTTTCAGACTATACACTTAAAATCCTTGAATTTTCTCAAAAATTGACAGTGAGCCTTATCCGATGTGCCTTATGTATTAATTCTGGTTGTGCTTACTAACCTCAAACTGATTTTCTGTGGTACAACCAGAGCTGTCATGTCCTGCCCAACCCAGTCCATAATAATGTGCTTAATGTGCGGGCCGGGTCAGTGTTGGGCTTTTGATTGCGTCAGCGGATGTGTGCGGCTGACGATCCAATTATATGGCAATATGGCTTGCCATAAAATTACCACCTTCATGTGGCCATTTCACTGTGCACTGACCGGCCTTGAAAGAGGTAAAAAGTTCTGTTCAGCTTCAGATGGACTACTGCCAGGCAGAGATCCATCAGCCCAAATGGACGTTCATTCAGCTGAGTGCGCTCAGCGGATGTGCACGGCCGACTACCCAAACATGAGAGAGCACAAAATATTTGTCATGTCAGAGCACGGTCCATGTCTGAATAATGCAGAATGCAGGCAGAAGCAGGGGAACTGTGCTTTGACGGCCATGAAAGGACAAACACCCCCTCAGCTCCGATCCTTTGCCCCCTGTATTGAGCCGCGCACGTCCGCCGACCGTTAATAACTATATAAGCAGTCAAAGCTTAATCAAAAATGTCGGGGGTTTCGGGGTCAGACCTGAGATTTTTGTTAATTCGTTGGATCAGGTGGGGTTTGGAAATTATGGCTATGGGCCGGGTCAGATTTTTTTGAACCCGAATGTAACTCTGGTTACAACCGAACAATGTTGAGGATTATTGTGAATGAGTTGAATAAAGTTTGAATTATCTGTTTTGTTTCGCTTAATGCGCCTTACAGTCCGAAAAATACGGTAGTAAGTTTATACAGTATCTGAACTTCCAGTCATTCATCCATTATCTTTTGCCCACTTCTTCCTTTTTGGTTCACTGGGGTCACTGGTGCCCACGTCTTACCCGCTGTGCAAGAGGCAGGGGACACTCCGGACATGTCTCCAGTCCATCTCAGCGACACAGAGACAAACAAGACACTCACTCTCTCACTCACACCTAGGGACAATTTAGTTACCAATCAGACTAGCATACATATTTTGGGTCTGTGGGAGGAAACCGGAGTACCCGGAGAAAACCCATGCATGCACGGAGAGAACATGTCAACTCCATACAGAAAGGTCCCGGGACAGGATTTGAATCGGTGACCTTCTCGCTGAAAGGCAACAGCTCTACGAACTATGCCACCGTGTTGCTCACTAGCTGAACTTGTAACGTAAAATGAAAGCATTCTTATAGGCATGGCAGTGAATTGTTTTATGCTATTAAAATAATCATTCAGTTCAGATGCATGCTTGAGTCAATATAACTCATATTTTGATATTTAAAGTGGAATAAAATACATGTATACAGTATATGTGCCAGAAATGATTTCTGAAGTAAAACTAGCATTTTTTTTAGTTTGTAATTTCCTGTTCTGCTGCTTGTTTTTAGGTGAGAAGTCAGATGATAGTTCTGCAGGCCTGCCAGGCCTCTGTCAAGAAGCTTGCTTGGCCACAGCTCCAGCCGATTCAGACGTCTACGTTGTGCATTATGAATACAATGCACAGGTGACAACCGGTCTAACTAATCCCACATCATTAAGAGAAACTGGATAACAACATAATAGGTAACATTTGTTGTGTTCAACAACTGAACAGGAACAAGATGAACTGACCATCAGGAGAGGTGACGTAGTTAAACTGCTGGTACAAGGAGAAGACGGGTGGTGGACGGTGGAGAGGAATGGGTACAGTGGACTGGTGCCAGGAAACTATCTGTGCAAAATATGAACCAAAGGCTGTAAAAAATGATGAACAATGTGTTCCTCTGCTTCCATTGTGCAAACATGAAGCCAAAATATCCTATTTATCAGCACCATCATATTTACTGCATAGTTTTGGAGCCAGTGTTCGTGCACAAGAGATGTAGGACTGATTCCCACTTACACACTGGCACACACCATGATGTTAGAAAAGTTACCATTTGAAAACACAGCCCACATGTAAGAACTGCAGGGGCGGGGGGCTGCAGTAGCTTGGTGGTCAGTGCCACAGCCTTGCAATCCTGAGGCTGCGGGCTCAAGCCCTGGCTGCGTCAGAAAGGGCATCCAGTGTAAAACAATTGCCAAATCCTTCATGCGAGTTCGCTCGCTGTGGCGACCCCTGAAGAAGGAAGCAGCCGAAATAAACTTACCGGTACTCATTTACCTAGTACTAATACTATGGAAAATGTTTTTGGGTTCATCTTCATCAGTAAACCTCTGTGTTAAGTTTACATGAGCATGTGGAATATGCCAACTCTCTGTTTTAACACACAAAGAAAGCATCATGTTTTCATCAGCGACAAGCTCGATCTTAAACTATGCATAAAGTTTGACGAGCCAGATTTGCTTTATATCCCATAAGAATAAAGCATGTCTAAAAGTCATGCACGATATAAAAATATAAGACCTGGAATTAGCAGAGACGCATGAATGCAACTAGGAAGATGAAGCCAGAACAGCACGAGCGCCACCTGTAGGCTAGCTGCAGGATAAGTTTAATACATGGGTTACAGTATTTATTATTTATAGGAGTTGACTTCTAATGACTCACATAGTTCTCACCTAGAAGCTTGATGTCCAAATGTTCATTTTTAATATGAAACAAAAACATGATTGTGTTTGGGGGAGTAAGTGGGGCTCAAACACTGCAAATTGCTGGCTTTGATTTTGACCAAAAGGAAGGAAGCAAAGGTGCTTTGTCCATTAATTTTATGTCAGTGTACACACAGGCACACAAGAACATGCAAGTAAGCTCAAACATTCGGCTACTCACTGCGGCTTTAAGATTCAGGCACATTTTAAGGCTTCATGGAAAAATGTTCTGAGCAAAAAAGATTTTTTTTTTTTAATCCAAAAATGTCTGCATAAGTTCTTCTCCAATGCAGTACTCAGGTTGATAAAATTTTCTAGAAATATCTGAGAGCTGAATATGTAATATTTTGTTGCCCTGCTACCTCATGTTGTGCAGATTCCTGAAGTCTTTCTGTATATGCAGAGGGTTATTCGAGGGAAGAAGATTTAAGTATTTACTTATTTACTTTCAACATTAGTTATATGATTAAATAATTTATTTTTATTCATACGGTCTAAGAATGTCTGCTTTTACCATCGCTGTTGTTTTTTCTGGATACTGTGACTCAGCTACTCCCAACAGTTGAGTATTACTCCAGTAGTTGATCTAATACAAGTATTTGGCATTATATAAACTTACAGTTCACAGTATTTTGTGTAACCTCTGCCAGTAACCATAGGAGCTACTGATAAATTATTAAAATGCAAAATAGCGTTAAAATTACAACTGCTTGTTTTAAACATGTTAGGTATTAAACTTGCTTTCAAACATATTTTCATTGAGTCTGCAATATGGATGAAATTATTACAATTAAAAACAGTTTGAGAACATGTATGTTTATTTGTCTCCTACACACTCTTTCTGCAAACACAACAGTGTTTCTCACATTTTTGCAGCAGCACTATAATGATACACAACTACAGGGTCAAGTAAACACTTCAAAAGGAACGGTGCACAATTTCACAGAGTTGTATAAAATAATGTGTTATAGTTCTTTGCATCAGGTTTCCAACTAACAAAAACACACTGCAGTTTGTTAAACTGAATCTACACGTCCAAGTCTTGAGGTAACACTGATCACACAAATAGCAATGGATACTAAAAGGCTGGTTTGCATTTTATACTGGATATTAGCAATGGTTCGCTAGTGAAGCCTGATGCAGAGAACCTCCACACCAAATAAAAAAGGTACATTACCAACAACCTAAGTCTATGTCAAATGAGAAATATTCTCTACTAAACAACATAAGAAGATGCAGAGCTGCAACAAAACAAAGAAAAGACTGCTTTATTACTCTTCCTCATCATGATCCACAGAGTCTATCATAAACGCTAACTGTACGGTTATAAAAGCTTAGAGTTAACATGAAACTTAAAATAACACTGAGTGTCTCAAGAGCTGCAGTTATAGTGCAAACTTGCACAAGTCCGTAATTCATTTTATACAAGACTCCCATTCATTTCCACACACAAGCTTCAAATTACGCTTCATCATCATCACTGTGGATGAATATAAATTTCATTAACCCACAATTTAAAGACATGAAAATCAGCATTTGTAGTATCATTTAGCCGTATACAGCTTTGGCTTTCACATGTAGGTCAGTATTTAAAACAAAACAATGAGAACAGCAACGTAGAGTGCATGTCAATAAATAAGAGATTTTCTCACTTAACATTCTGCTCACCTCATCGTCAGTGTTCGCTACTTCTTTTATTTTAATTTTTTTATGAGTTGTGCAAGATGTGCTTTAGCTTTAATAACTACAGCTGAAATCTACTGTGAACATGTCCGGTGATGCTCCTGTTTGTGTTCTGAGAGGCTGCATCCTTCACGCGTAGCTGTTGGTTGTGACGAGCAGCTCGTAGGCCGGATCGTGGCTCCTCCTGCACAGAACCACGCAGGCGCAGAGCATGCCCAGCATCTGCAGGCACACGACAACACGAGTTAAAGCTAAACTCTTTTAGACCCGCTCTCTCCTGGGCAAACCTGACAAACGACTGGAGTATCATCTAAGCCAGGGGTGTCCAATACGTCGAAGGCATTATGGGTAGATCACGTGGTATTTAAAAAATAGACGTCAGCCTCAGTATGAAATTTGTCACTTGACTGACGTACAGGGCAGTCAGACACAGCCCTCATTCTAAAACCAGGTCAGAGTTGAAATTTTCGAGGAAACCCCAACAACCCACCCCAAGGTGTGAAATTCTGTGTGTGAAGTCACACATACAGGCGGCTACAGTCCAAAGTTGTTTTTCTGCACTAACAGTTACAACAAATGGCAGAGAGCAGAGTGTTTTTGTGCTACTCGCCATTTTTCAGCACATAGGAGCATTATTAATCAAATCCAGGGTCCCAAGAGACATTAGTGTATTCACCGATATGGACATGACCGTGATCATGAAGACGCTGCATGCACAATGAATGCAGCTGAGCCATGCATCAGGGTTGCCAGATAAATTTAAAATGTCTTAATTACCCCTCCTTTTCTGTGCACACGTTCAACAAACAGCCCACACCTCATCTTAGAATATCTTTACTCAGCACATAGGACAGTTCAGGACAAAATATCAACATTTTAAAGCCGCAGTACTGTACTATAATTCATAATTTTTTATCTGGCAACCCGACTGACATGGAAACTACACAGTTTTTCATGTAAACCCGCTCATTTTTTGTTTAAACACTAATGTTTAAGAGGTTGTTCTCATGTAAACGGGGATTCATAGTGGGTAGATCGCTTTGGCATGGTCAATTTAAAAGTAGCTCGCATGCTGAAAAAGTGTGGAGACCCCTGATATAAATTCAACGTCATTCCTCCCTTTTTTCACTCAAACAGTCATCGATGTTGTCAGGGGGTCTGTTGGGCATTACGCTACTTTCATAACTTCTTAGATATAGAACATTAATAAAACATTATTTTTCTTTTAATTTTATGTACGTCTCACATCCTGAAAACTTGTTCTGTCTAATCTCCTTTAACATTAAATGACAAAGTAATTGTAAACACACAGCAAATACTTCTGTCATTAAGTGCATTAATCTACAAGGATGTATTTGTCTTTCTGTTATCAGACCCAACAGCACTGTTTACCTTTTTTTTCGGACCATAAGGTGCAATCCTTTCATTTTCTCAAAAACTGACAGCGAGCCTTATAATCCGGTGCGTCTTATGTATTAATTCTGGTTGTGCTTAATGACCTCGAACCGATTTTTATGTAGTTATTGTGAATTAACTGAATAAAGTTTGACTTATCTGACTGTTTTGTTTCACTTAATGTGCCTTATAATCCGGTGCGCCTTGCATATGAAAACAGACCCTTCATTGATATTGTACCTTATAGTCTGAAAAATATGGTAAGAAGGATTGTCTTGTTTTCAAATCTACAGATCCAAGCTGTTTTTATATTTTTGGTTCAAAGGTAGATACAACAATAATGAAGTACTGAACAAAAAATTTGAGATTAAAAATATTTTAATATTGTATTTCTATGTAATATTTGACCTAAATGCAGTTAGACAGCAAAGAGACAGTAATAAACTCAGAAAACTGACCAAATTTTAAAAATCTTTTTTTACTAGCTTATCAGCCTTAACTTCTTACCTGTATAGATGCAAAAGTCAATGCAGCCCATATAACATACATCATGATCTCCTTTAATTTCTTCACAACGAGAGCTTCACAGCCCTATGAACAGAAAAGAAGTGACAATTCAACACAATGGTTCTTTAAGGAATGTGCAAATTACTACATTTCATAAAAAGCTACGTGTCTGGTTTTATTGTGTGTACCTCCTGATATAGATCAGCGGGGCGAGTCAGAGTGCCTGTGCAGTTGCTGATGTTCGGCTGACAGCAGCTGACGGGGACGCTGTTGTTCTTGGATTCTTTAAACCAGCGCGTGTTCCTCCAGTCAGAATAGTTGTGAATACCACAGCAGTGCAGCTGAAGGCAGAATACAAGGTAGTTAAAATCCTCATTATCAAGTCACTCTGAAACTCATGGAAATATATAAAAAAGAAAAATGTCCACTGAGTTGTAGGCGTTTCCTCACCTGCCTCTGCACATAGTCAATAGCACGGCTGGGAGCGTCCCTGTTGGCGCCGCTGTATTCATTGTAAACCTTCTGGATGGAGTGATTCACCTCATCTTCTACCTGTGATAAATAAGCAGCTACAGTGTCTTTGGTGTTCAGTAAAAACTATTAACTCCGTTTATATTTAGGAATAAAATGTTTTCAATTTTTCACCATTTTACTTTCATAATCCACTTTATTTGACACGGGAAAACCCAATGTGAGCTTTGACCCAGATAAAGATACTTCAACCCTCCTGAGGACCAGTGAGCAAGTGTTTACCTTTGCCCTGTAGATGTAGCCGAGAACCACCACCACACACTCCGTCACAAACACCAGCAGGAGAATGACAGCAAACTGAAATGACAAGAAGCAAACACCAGAAACAATTGAGCCAACTGGTTCTGAAGTGATGACTAAAACTTAAAATCTATCCAAATGGTAACTGGAGGGAGTGACCCTTTATGTAAACCTGAAGGCTTGAAAAGGCTCTAAAACATTTAGATACTCATTATCTACATGATGTTTATACTTACCATTTATTTATTATAAAAAATTTAAATATTTCCACTTTACAGAAGCTATTTCCTACTTTTTGTACATAGATGTTCTATAGACACGAAGTTAGATTCTTTACGTGTTCTTGTCATTTTCAAATATCTAAAACTAGAAAAGAAGTAGTTTTAGATGTTTTTTTTTCTCTCCTTTCTTTTTTGAAATCTGATCATATCTCATCCAAGAAACTAGAAAGGACAGGAGTTTCTAGTCTTCAGTGTGGGCATGAACACGACTGATGTTGTTCCACTAATTTACCAAGAAATCACAGTAAATATGCATGTTTGTAAACAACTATTTTTGAGTCATAACTCAGCTGGTCTACAGCTGTCCATTATTTTATATATATCGTCTATTTTTTTCCTGTTTGCATCACTTGCACCTAAAACTGTTGTCTCTTCTGCAGTACTGAACCAATCAGTGAATCATTCTGAACTCGTAGCATATTTAAAGTATCAAATATTGATCTGATTAAAATACTGAATTGATCAAAAATAAAGTTGATCTGCTTTTCATTTCTAAGTCACGAGGAACTGGTGCCTAAATCCAGCAGTCACTGTGCAAGAGGCGGACTACAGCCTGGACAGGTCTCCAGTCCATCACAGGACCGACCACATTGAGACAAACAACTATTCACACTCACACCTAGCGGCAATTTAGAGTATTCAGTTAACCTAGCATGCATGTTTTGGTCTGGGGGAGGAAACCAGAGTACAGGTAGTCCTCGGTTTACGGTGGACTTGGTTTACGGCGTTTCGCGTATACGACCGTCGCCCCCCAGTGACGTCATCACCCCTCGCGGACTTTTTTTGC
>JARVLU010000599.1:11517950-11528639 GCA_031762415.1 Simpsonichthys santanae | reverse complement strand
ACTGGGGGCGGAGCCGTAAGTACGGAGCGCCGTAGGTCGATGGCGCCGTAGGTCGAGGACAACCTGTGTATATATATATTTTTGGATATGTTGCAGTTCATTTAATTTGCCCTCAGCTTCCGGTTAATTCCCCTACAAGTTTCCAATTTGGAACAGTTCCAACATTCCCCAGCCTAACCTCCCATGGAAAATGTTTTGGAAACATTTTCTATAGCTTTGTAACCCAAACCTCAAGTTATAGTGTGGTGATTTTTGAAGTGACGTTCAGTCAGATGGTTATCGATAATTATTACGTGATCAGCCGTGACCTCGGTCATGGAGCACAGAGTTACAGTATAGGCTAGCGCTGTCCGACTGATCAGTATCAGCTGAAATGGAACATCACTTCAAAAATTACCCAACTGTCCCTAAAAGGCTGGCAGCAGAAGAAAATAATTGTGCATAACCAGTCCGTGTTCTATCGGCCTAATGAACTTTAATTTAAGAGTTTAGGTAGTGATTCTCCGACCAATCCAGCTCCATTTCAGATGCCTCGTCGTATAAAAATGTTTATGGAACACATGAAGCGTACACAGGACCAGACGGCGCCGCCATCAATACACACTGTCTTAATTTGTTCTGAATAAGGCACACATTGCACAGATTCTGGTTCACTGGCCTACAAGTATTGATATTTACAGGAGCTTGTCATTCCCAGCATGACACAAGTTAGGAAACGAGATGATTGTACCCTGGCCACACGCAGGGATGCTGCACACACAAGACAGACGGCGTTCCTGCGGTACCTTAGTGGAGCTTTAGAGGATTGATGGAGGGGAAAACGTGTTTTTTAAGGTGGTATCCAACTGATCCTAGACTTGTTGTCCAAATACCTCTGTGTCCAAAAATCGTGGTCACTGAAATGTTGTGGGACTCATTTTAAGAGCTCTAGAGTTGTGTCCTGACTCCTGCAGGAGCTCTACTCTGAGGCTACAGCCTCAAATGTCCAGGTCATAAAGTCACATTGATGAGAAATAAGTTAACAGTCCAAATGTTCAATTCTAAATTGTAGTCCAGTGAATTAAATAATGAACGTGGAGATGGCTGCGAGGGGCAGACGAAGCGGACATGGGCAACAAAATATTGTGCATGGACTAGAATGGGTTTACAAGCCGTGCACACAGAAATAGGCCATACTTTTCACAAACTGGCTGTGCTCGCTCGTCATCTGGTCACAAACAGTCTGAGTTTATTTAGACAGCAATAGAAATAAAGTTCTTGCATGTCAAACAGTCAGAACCCAGTGATACCACCTGTAGGAAACAGATTGAACAGAAGTGTGCAGAAGTGACCTATAACTGGTCTAAAGTATTGGCGTTTCATTGATTTCACATTAAGTTCTTTAAGACAGTTATTTGTTAAAATGGGATGGAAAAACTTATTTTGACATTTAAAGACCACCAGTGTAATTCTTTCAGTCTTGGAGAGAAGCATTTTCTCTATTATATCAGTTTTAATAATGTTTGGTTGCTCAGATATAAACTCACAAACAGAAGTCCACACTCAGATATCAGAGGGTGTCCAGGCATTGTTGAAAGACGCAATTCAGCAAAGACACAAACCGATAGCAGCAAATATCCAGTTCAATTTCCCAGTGAGTTACAAAAGTCCCTGTTTAAGCAAACACCCAGTAAATCCAGCTGGACCAGAGCCCGACCTTAATACCATTACAGGATGACACAAACAGTAGGTTCAGGCTTTCAGTATAGTTGAAATAAAAGACAGTGACTTAGGTCTTCAACACATCCAGAGGTGCTTCCTCTGGCATGTGGCACCACTCCTGAAGGCCAACACGGGTGCAGCTTTCACACAAAGTAGATTTTCTGCCACCCTTAAACACTCTTTATTCACTGTTTACTGCTTGATTCAGTTGTTTGTGACCATCTAAAGCAGCTACAATGATTATTTCCTTGTTTCTCTTTGCCGTCTTACAACCAAACTGCTCTCTGTTCAGTTCACATTAGTGGGAAAACAGTGCTCGAGGGCAGGAACATTTGAGAACTGTTCTTCAAGTATTCCACCGTTTATCCCGTGGTGGCATGTACAACTCTGCAGCCCCTGCTGCTCCCCAGAATCTCACACCTTCCCTGGGAACAGCTGACGCTCGGGGCCCAGGTAGCGAAGAGCTAACTGACCACGATCTGCTGTTTGGATCCTGTGGCTATAGGGTGCTGGAAGGAGAAGGGGTCCAGGGAGCCCCAATGAGCATCTTGGCCAGAAGTGCATGTTTCCCTTCTAAGTGTGAGTGAATGTGCACATCATTTAAGAAGGTAGAACACCTCAAGTTGATACACAATCACAAACCAGGCCTGATTTCATCCATACACCCCAAGCCCTTCAGAGTGCACAGCTCTATGAACCAAGAGCTCACAGGTAAGTGCCCACGGTGGTTTAGTAACTGTACTTGTTGACTACTCGCATCTGTGGAGTCTGTGGAGGAAACCCGCTGGGTTTAGGGGGCACATCTGGTTTTATGGATGGAGTCCTTTTGAGCCCCGTGCGAGGGAGCGACCCGTGCCCGCTGTAGCTGCTCTGTCGGGACACAGAAGGTTGGTGGGGTGAGTGCATTCCTGATGCCATCACCGCACAGTGAGAGTCTAGTCTGGAGGGAGGTGTTGGGGGCATGTAACCACCTCTGTTCATACTGTGCTGGCGAGATACAGACACCCCCATAGTTACCCCATTTGCTGAGGTGGATAAGGACTGCCTGTGAGAGGCACTCCGGTGGAGCTGGTAACCCCCTCTTTGCCTCTCTAAGGTGCCCCCCATGCTCAAGCTTCCTGTTGGGGTGGTGGGTGAGGAAGGCATGGGAACATCAACTCGTTTGGTAGGGCTGTGTCTTGGTAGAGAGGAGGAAGGAGAGTACAACGAAGCCTCTCGACTGGGCACCTTGGGGGGTATTTCAGTCAGTTCTTCCATGGGCTCCAATGTGAGCTGTGGTCTCGGGCGGGGCCCTGAACCTTCTTGAAGAATGGCCTTGGGGTTGGCCACAGAGTCATTAAGATGTTTTAAAAGGTCATTCAACGTGTTCCTAGCATCCACTGCTCGCTTTTGATCTTTTTTACTCCCTTTAGTGTCCAGGTTCTTTATCTTTTCAGATGAATGAGGCAAAGTCTCATCTTCGTCCTCGAGGTTCGGGTGGTCATGAGTGGCGTTGGGCAGAACGACCGCACTTGGAATATTGGAGTGTCCTAGGGCAGGGTGGGGGTGGTGGGAATTTCCATTAACGGGAGAAGGAGATGATGAGAGAAACTGTGGACTCTTGGCTGATGAGTTGGACTCTTTACGGGACCCGCTGACCTTCCCATGAGCCTTCTCCCACTGGTTTTTGATGGGCTGCAGGCCTTTCTGCTGGAGAACAGGTGTGGACTCGGGTGTGGGCAGAGCAGCTAGCTCTGGGGGCTGACAGCTGTCCCTCATGATCATGGTCTTGATGTCACCATTGGGCGTGTTCAGGTCTTTACCGTTCGTCAGCAGGTTGGTGTACAGCTTGGGAGAGTCGATGTTGGCTTGGTACTCCTGGGAGCAAAATAAAAACCATTATATCAGACTCAGTTTTACATATTTCACATTGACAGTGTATTAGATTAGGACTCTCCTGTTGGCTGTACCTTTACAGGGCTGTCAAAGAGGCCGTTGAGCTTGACAAAACTCCCAGTAGAGTCAGAGCAAGATGGCGCCGACTCTGCGTCCTTGTGGACGTGTCTGGGTTTGCGGAGGAAAGAGTCTCTGTAGCAGAACACAATCAGTCCGGCCAGCAGAGCGCCCATGAGAAAAGCAGCAAAGACGCAGGTGATGAGGATGTTCATGTGGACCATCTGGTCGCTGTCACCTGTATGATTATCCCAAATACCTACAAAACAGCAAGGCATCCGTTAACCCCCCCGGTGAAAGGATTTAAACTGCTAAATGATGCATCTCCCCATTTTCCCACAGCAGAAATGTGCATGATTGTGTTTGAAAACAGCCATGCTTTCTGCTTTCTACAAAAGCTAATGAACTACATTCAGACTCCATGAGCTTGTGGCCAAACACAGATGAAGGAGGTCGGGTGTTAGCTACCTACATCCACTTCCACCATCTATAGGAAGCACTGTTGTTAATCTAGCAGAGCTCAAAGCCGTTAAGGTTTTGTCCTGCGTTCTACAAGAGGCTGCCTCATGCATCCAGCACCAAAGGGTGAGGAGTGATCTCTGATCTGAGACCCAGAGATCAGGCAGCAGTTAATTGCTCAGAGGACAGAGAAGCATCATCTGCACTGAGTTTAGACACTTCCTGCTCTACATAAGGTTTGTTAGTAACCACAGACATGGGAAGAGTTAGTCATCCACCATGCAGCCGGAGCAGTGAAGGGACACGGTCGGCCAAGTCAGGATCCACCAGCCACAGTAAACTCACTACAGCTAGGTAACTAATCTAGAGTAGCAAAGGAAGAAGAGAAAAAGAGACTACAATATGTTTTAAAACATTTTAAAGGAAGGAAATGGGATTCTGTTCAGTAGTTAGTAGTAGTGAGTATCTTACCTGCTGTACAGCTATCAGAGTGATCTCAGTCTGGATGAGCTTCTCATGTTGGAGTCAGACTAACTGATAATTAGGCTGAAATGACTCAAACTTTAAAAACTCAAACTCTGGGTTTTACACCTCATTACTTTGACTGCTGGGCTGGCTTCGCTGGTCCAGTTCTGAACTGGTGCAGAACATTTATCAAAGCTGATCAGCTCTTCGTGTATGTTGGTGAGTTTATCTGACAAAGTGGGCATTACTGTTCACGGTGTTCATCAAGGCTCAAGTCTTGGCCCAGTTTTATTTGGCCTTCACGCGCCTCCCTGTCACTCAGAAACGGCATGTGAACAGTTGTGGTCCACAGCTGCACAGCATCTTCTGAGTCTCTGAACTCCCTGACACAATGTAGAAACTAGATTAATGAATGCATGTTGCCTATTTTATTACAGCTGAGCTGAAACAGAAATGCTCTGATTTGATTCAAAGACTGAAAGAAAGTTCAGCTCAGGTCTTTGTCTGGAGTCCAAAAATAAAACTCAACAGAGATATCTGATTTTTAAAAGTCACATATTGTCAAATTCCCTCTTTACTATTTGAAAAATGTTTGGTTCAAGTTAATTTTTTTAAATCAGACTGTCAAATTAATTAATGCAGCTGTCATAAAGTTGGTTTATTAGTAAACGCCTCCTAAAACGTGCCGAACAGACTGCAGCTCATCTGAAATGCTGCTTCTCCAAGTATCCATAAATTCAACCACGTTACACCTGCTGTAGGCTCGAACCATAGAAAAATGAATTTTATATTCTATTTGTCCATCAAGCACTGAATGTAAGGGACATGCTAACTGGTTCTAACCTGGTCTGGTCTGCAGACTGTGGTCTTACCAGATAATTTGACTGATTCTGTTTCTGTGCACCAAAAAAAGAAATAAATGGCTTTTAGATCTGAGAGAGGGGTTTTGAGGAAAACGATGAAAATGTTTAAATGTTTCTTTAACAAAAATAAAATTATTTTGTTTATTGTTTGTATACCATAATAATTCTGTGTGATTATGTTTAATATAGTGCTGGTCAGGGACGACGTCACAAGATTTGTGGGTAATCCTCAAAGTCACGGATGTCGGGCAAACAAAGCAGCAGACTGCACGCACGACGGACATCTCCAGTGTTTTTGTCCATGTCAACTTTAATGAAGATGTCGTCCCCGGTCAAAATCGACTAACAGCTCATGCACTGAATACAATGCAGCGTCCGGCAACTCGGCCGAGTTGGCGTTCCTGGTGTTTCTGTGCTGATTCGTGCATGCCAATGATTTGCCGTGTATTCACAGATTTTTGGCAGCAGCTTCTTTTATTTTACTTTGTCAGCTGCTGTTAGCCACTTAGCTGTTAGCGATCGGCTCATTGATAGTTTTTTCAAAAGTGAAAACGTTCTAAACAGGAGCTGAATTACACACCTAAAGGGACAAATCAACGCAGCGGGTTGAAACAGGCGTTCAGTTCTCTTGTTAGTTCCTGGCATGAAAGGAAAAAGCGGGTACAACATGATGGACGGATGGACCCGTTCAGGTACTTCAGTGGCTGGTCTGAGATCAGAGTGCTGCTCTCGGCTTTGGAAACGTCAAGAACCAAGTACTGCATGTGGGTCATGAGCATGTCGGCCATCACTATTGCAAGTCCTGCAACTAAGCTTCTTAAATACCATTTTCTGCTGCTTTTTATCAGCACAAGCCACGACTACAGCGCTGTGTTGGACTAAAAGTTCTGTTTGCCTGACATCTGGGACCTCGCTGACGTTACATGTTGTGCAGATGTATCAATGTTCACAGCAGTCTTGTAGAGTTAGGATTTTTTAAAGTTAGCAGAAGTCAGCTCTGAAACAGGCTGACAAGCCGATAGCTGGACTCCTTCATGGGAACTTCTCCAAACTGAAATGCTGTCTGCTGCAGGTAAGACACCGACTACCACAAGTTACTTCACGGAAATCCAAACAGGCCCTTTAAAAAAAGTCCAAACAAGTCAGGAACACTAAACTAACACAGACAGAAACATCAAAGATGCTTTTATCTGCTGATTAGAAGAAGGTTCTGATACGTGGCGGCGATCGGATCAGCTCAGGGCGACGTGTTGGCTGCCCCCCCATGGCTCTTACCCTCTTGCCCCCCCGGCACAGAGTTTAAAGAATGTGAGGTGGCCGGGTCGTCGTGCAGAGCAAAGCCCGAGCCGTAGAGCTCTGGAGCGGGCTCGGGGCTGGGGTTCTGACTCGGTATGAGTACTGGGGGGTGTACGGGCTCACTGGGCTGGACAGGGACTGGTGCTGATGGAAACTCCATGTCTGTGGTGACAAACAAACGTTAAGAACCTGTGCAAGTGAGTTAGTGATCAACCCATTCAGCAGGAAGGAGCAGAGGGAAGTTCAGACAGTTTCTGTGGTTCTACAGGACAACGGACCTTCTTCACCAAAACCAGAACCCACTGAACGACAGGTGAACTTGCTTCCACTGAAGCTTGGATACAGCAAACATGATTACAACTCTTTAAACTTTATTATCCTCAGTGTTTCACTGACGTCCGAACAGTCTGGTTCTGTTCAGGTCCAAACAGCAGCTACTGATGCTTGAACAGTGTAAAAGTTTACAACCTGAGGTTCTGAGAACAGTCACTAAGATTACACCAAAGTTGTTTATAGCTCTTAGTCATTCGTTTTCGTCTCAGATTAACTTTTGGCTCATTAGTCCACTCAGAATTAAACCCAGTAACCCCCTTCAAAATGGCCGCCATGGCTAATCAACCTCAGCAAACCCAGCAGCAGCTGTCCCTCATCGGCATAGTAGTTGCTGAGAGTCATTCTCAACACAAACTCTGAGCTCAACTGGATTTTTGTTTAGGACTTTGGGTGGTTCTTCATGTTTGGAAGTTCACAAACAGACGTTGTTTTTTACAGTTTTATAAACTATTTGTTTAGTTATAGCCACTTTTTATTTCTTTATTTAATCATTTGTCACGTCTAGACTGGACTATTGCAATTGTTTATTATCTGGGTGTCCAAATACTTAAAATCTTCAGTTAATCCAAAACGCTGCTGCCAGAGTCTTAACTGGAGTTAGTGGGAGAGATCATCTCTCTCCAGTTTTAGCTTCTCTCCACTGGCTCCCTGTCAAATCCAGAATATAATTCAAAATGTTATAAAGATCTCAACAACCTAACTCCATCTTATATTCAAGATCCATATTTTCCAGACAGAGCACTTTGCTCTCAGACTGCAGGTTTACTTGTGGTTCCTAGAGTTTCCAAAAACAGAATAGGGGGCAAATCTTTCAGTTCTCAGGCTCCTCTCTTGTGGAACCAACTTCCAGATTTTGTCCATGAGGCTGACACATTGTCCAGATTAAGACTTTTCTTTATGATAAATCCTATAGTTAGGGTTGACTTGGGTTTCCTGACCTATCCCTTAGTTCTGCTGCTATAGGCTTAGACTAATGGAAGACAAACTGACCACATTTCCTCTATCTGCTGCTGTCTTTACTTGCATTACTCTACCTGTTTGTATTTGTAATTACAGTATTTCCATCTTGTGTTTTTTGTCTTTTCTCCTACATCTGTACATGTACAAGTACATCTGGACCTGTCATTCTGTTTGTTCCTACTTCCTGTCCTCTCAAACACAGCCAGTTGAAACAGATGGCCACTTGTCCTGAGCCTGGTTCTGCTGGAGGTTTCTTCCTGTTAAAATGGAGGTTTTCCGTTCCACTGTCTCCTTTGTGCTTGCTCTGGATGGGAGACTGTGATGAAGTGAAGATTCATCATATCTACTGCTTCCTTCCTTATAGATACCTTTTAGTAATTGGCTTTTATAATGTATGTGAATGGCTCTGTTCAGTGTCTGGAGACAACTTTGCTCTGATTTGGTGCTATATAAATAAAATGAATTGAATTGGCATCAACTGGATGATTAGTCATGGGAAACAAGTGAGAGTGGAAAGCTGAATGAGAAAAACATGTAAAGGCTAGCTGACTGAGGGTGAGAGTGACAACTGGTATGGGGAACACAGAGGGCTAAAATAAAAACACAACAGAACCCAAAGGACCAAAATTAAACATAAATCATGAAAGGAGAACATGCAGAAGCACATATACGACTGAATGGGACTGTAAATACATTTTTTTTAAATCCAGCTCTTGCACTCCACATGATCAGTTTTCATGGAGAGCAGACTGCATTAGGGAGTGGCTGCATGTCATCATGTTTCAATATTACTCTGTGACCTCAAATAGTGTTCAAATGATGCCATCATTTCTAAAAGGAAGAACAGATTTTGGATGAAAGTGTGCCTGAGTTGTGAAGCATTCCTTTTCCTCCTGCAGCTGTCTGCTGTTGATGGTATTTAATATCTCAGACGAAACATCTCTACGAAGTAGACATAACAGGACAGACAAAAATAAAACACACAACAGCATGATGATGACAGCTACTATGGAAACACCATTGAGTGCACAAGCAAGATTTCTATGACAAAACAAGCTGCATGCAGTGTTTTAATCCTCCTGTCTCACCTGGAGAGCTGGGGGGGTGGGGGGGGGGGCATTCAGGGTCCTGCTCTACAGTGGTTTAGATCTTATTTAACAGAGAGAAGCTTTTGTGTGTATATTGGAGCTGTTGAGTCCTCTATAGTGCCTCTCACACGTGGAGTACCTCAGGGATCTACACTTGCCCCCCTCTGTTTTCCATTTATTTACTCCCTGTGGGATATATTGCCCAGAAACATGGTGCCACTTTTAATTTTTACACTGATGACAGCCAAATTTATGTTCCATTAAAACAATACAAACAGTACTCCATGAACCAACACCTGGAATGTATGGCAGAAGTCAGAGCATGGATGTCAGAGAACATTTTTACATTTTAATGAGAAAAAACACAGAGGTTCTGTTGTTTAAGCCCAGTGATGGTTCCAAAGTCCATGCTGATCTGGTTCCTTTAACCAAACATCTGACTGAGACAGTAACTAACCTGGATTTTAAACTGGATGCTCAGATTAAATCTGTGGTCAAGTCCAACTTTTATCACCTGAGACAACTGGCCAAGGTGAAACCACTCCTCCTGTCACAACATCATTTTGAGATTTTAATCCATGTTTTCATCACAACTCATCTGAACTACTTTAATTCATTTATGTGGGTCTGAGCCAGTCATTACGGACTCAACTTCAACTGGTTCAGAATCCTGCTGCTCGCCTTTTAACTGGTCCCAGAAAACGAGAGCACATCACCCCTGTTTTGAAATCACTACACTGGCTCCCAGTTTGTTTCCGGATTAATTTTAAAGTTCTTCTGTTTGTATTCAAATGTCTTCATGGTCTCGCCCACAATATCTGTCTGACCTTCTCCGGCCGTACGTTCCCTCACGCTCTCTGAGGTCAGCAGATCAGGAGGCTGAGGTGACCCGAGCATTCTCAGTCGCTGCCCCGAAACTGTGGAACATCACTTCCTGTTTTTAAATCTTCTCTGAAGACACATTTTTCTCTTTGGCTTTTAAAGCAGCTTGAAATGTTGGTTTTACAGTTTTTAATTTATTAGGCCCGAGCAGCGAAGCGCTGCGAAGGCCTATTGTAATCGCTCTGTTCAGGCCCGACCTGCAACTTTTTCCACCAAATGAATTGGCCTTTTGGGGGCCTTAACATATCCCAAAACTCACCAAGTTTGGTGGCCGCATCAGGACTGGTGAAAAATTATGTATTTTTTTGGGGGTGTCACAAAAATCGCAACAGAAACGGCTCAAGAGCAACACATCAGGAAATTTTCAAAATATCCGCATTAACTTGGTCGTAGAAGGATGAAATTTGGTACACTTGTCCAATTCCCCAAAATGCTGAGAAAACCCTCTGGTAAGTGGTGGCCGGCCAATAAGGGGCGCTAGGGCGCCACCCCACTGGGACTTCTGGAGCCACCATTTTACACTGAAGACTTAAAAAAAAAAGAAAAAAGAAAATTAAAAATATTTTTAAAACGTATGTATATATGTTTTTAGTTGTGTAGGATAAATATTTTACAAGTAATGATGAGTTATATTTGTTTGTTTCAAAAAACGTTTTTCTGATTGGTGACGTATTTCCTGTCCTGGGGCGCAGGAATCTTATCCATAGACT
>JARVLU010000599.1:11499354-11517850 GCA_031762415.1 Simpsonichthys santanae | reverse complement strand
GTGTGAGTGAGAGAGTGAATGGTTGTTTGTCTCATTTGTCTCTATGTGTCCCTGTGATGAACTGGAGACCTGTCCAGTGTGTCCCCCGCCTCTTGCACAGTGAGGGCTGGACATAGGCACCAGTGGCCCCCACGACTCAAAAAGAAGGAAGCGTGTAAAAGGGATGGATGGATGGATGGATTGATGGATGGATGGATGGATGGATAATCTTTGATGCTGGTCCTGTTCTGGTTAGCTGTTAGCTTTGCTCTCTGAAGAAAACGCCTGCCTCATATTCTAAACTCTGTCCACACTGCCTGATCCTACAGCAGGTAAGATACTGATTACTAATAACTTACAAAAATGCCACTTTACAAATCTAAACTAATCTCTTATGACGTGGAGGAACGTTGATGGTTTGGATACAGTAGCAGCTTTTGAATTATTATGCTTTTGACAAACGATTAAGATTGTTCCATCCATTTGTTCAGCAATAAGAACCGAACAGATCAGGTGATCTGTATTATTCGTGCAGACGCACAAATTAATTTTAAATCAACATGGCAATGTTATGATTGACTAAAATTAAAGCAAGTGGAGGAATGGTATTCAGACTGATAACATTGTGTTAAATTAGACTCAGAACTATCAGGATGTGAGTGTTTTTGCCACTTCCTGTCCAGACTGAAACCACTGCAAACTGTCTGGTTTTGCTGCAGCTTTTTGTTCCTGCTTGATGCTTCTTATTTTTTTTTTTTTTTTTTTTTTGAGCAAAATGGATTTCATTTCAAACAAGACCATGCTTTCTTTTATTGTTTATGTCTTTGACTGGTTCTGTAAGCTTGCATGCACTTATTTACAGTTTAAAAAAAAGTGTAAAAGAATAAACTACAGCAACTTCCAGTTTAGTTGTTTCTGTCTTTTTTTATTTTAAGTATCATAAAACTTGTGATGTAGAGCCCACATGCTAAACAAACTCTAACTGTGATTTGAAGGTAACTAATTTAGGCCCAGGTTCTGATGTAAAGAAAAAAGAAATGAGAAAAGGTTGATTCAATACAGAGCTTGTTCTGGTCCTGGTTTTTGAGCCCTGCATGGCTGCAGGATGTTCAGAGGTTTTCTTTGATCATTTAGTTTCCAGTTCCCTCGTCTCCAAACACGTCTGATGATCTTGTCATTTGTCGAAACTGTCAGTTTGCTTTAGGCTCTTCCATCATCATTGGCTTGCAGCCTCCTGGGCGCTGATAGAAACTTTACTTGTGACCTCTGCCCGACCCCCAATGGACCATTTACCTTCCAGGTTAAACTTTTCAAATTAAAAGTCACTGAGGGCCTTTAAGTGAATTATTCTTCATTCATTTCTGCAAATTTAGAGTTTCCTGTGATGGACGTAATTTGTTTCTTTTAATTTTTCTCATGAATGGAGATGCTTCCTGATGTCCCTCCTTGTTGTAATGATTACTGGTTTCTTACAAAGATTGACAGTTTTCATGCCATCAGGTGGAAATTGTCCTGTGGCCTTTCAATCTATAACCATGTGTCTAAACCTCACGTGGGCAACATGCGGCCCAAGGGCCAAAAGTGGCCCTTGAACCATCTCCATCTGGCCCCAAATATGCCATCCATCCATTATCTTTACCCGCTTCTTCCTTTTTGGGTCATGGGGGTCACTGGTGCCCATGTCCAGCAGTCCCTGTGTGTGAGGTGGGGGACACCCTGGACAGGTCTCCAACTCCACCACAGGGACACATAGAGACAAATGAGATAAACAACCATTCACTCTCTCACTCACACCTAGAGACAATTTAGAGTTACCAGTCAGTGTAACATGCATGTTTTTGTTCTGTGGGAGGAAACCAGAGTGCCTAAAGAAAACCCACGCTTGCACGGAGAGAACATGCAAACTCCACCCAGAAAGGCCCCCGGACCGGGATTTGAACCAGGGACCTGCTCACAGAAAGGCAGCAGCTCTACCAACTGCACCACCATGCTGCCTTCTAATAATCCAAAAAGGGTAAAAATAAAAATACAAAATACTTGAAAATAAGTTGATGAAAATCTGCATTTTACTGATGAAACTTAAGGAAATCTAAAATAAACATCTTGGACAAACACAACTTCAACTTTTGGATTAAGTTAGGCCAAAACATTCTTTTTTTATTTTTTTTCTGAGAAGTCATTGTGTTTCCAGAACCCAACTGAGACCTAAAGACTCATAAAAGCAAACGTACAGCATATTTTAAGCTAACAAATAAGTTGCCCTAGAGACAGTTTACAGAAAGTCTGTCTTGTATTCCTACAGGGTATTTGAGAAACATACTTTTGACAAGCATATGCTCAAGAAAAAGCATGGATCTATAGAATATCCTTTAAAACATTTTGATTTTCCAGTTCACTATGTGGCCCTTTGATTGCTTTGGCCCTCTGGAAACAAAATGTTGCCCACCCTGTCTAAACTCTCTAGACTAATCTTAACTTTTGTGTTAAACACCAAAGATTAGGAAATAAAATGTTAGAAAATGAATTGGGAAAGAAAGCATCCTGCCACCTTTTGTAACTAATTTAATAATCACGTTTCTGTTTTGGACATTGATGCAGGTGAATGGAGTCTGCCTTTGTTGCCAAACTGTAATCAATGTAATAATTATAGAAGCGATCAAAAGTCTTGGCAGACCTGAGAGCTCACTGACAGCTTCAGGCCAGCAGGGATCAGATGCCAACTTCCACTTACACCTTCTCAAAAATACAACAAATAAATGAGACGAGGAAGGAAACGGGTGAAATCACTAAAGGAGCAACTAGCGTGAAGGTGGAGGATGAGACTGAAGGAGGCAGCAGCCAGAAAATAATAAAAAACACACATAAACAAAGGCATTCTGGGCCTGTCTGGACCATTTATGAAGGCTTTTCTTTTTTTTTTTTTTTTTATTCGTCTCACCGCACGGCACTGCTTACTGCGTGTGATTTCCCAAAAATGTGCTGGCAGAGCACTTCCACTCAGAGGAGTAGGTAGAGAGGCCCGGCTGTTGCTTTTCTGTCTTTTTGCACCAAACCCAAAGAGTTTGTGTTTAACTTGATGCTATTGTGTCTTTGAGACATTCACGAGTTGAAATAATTATTATCACTTGCTTCCATTGAAGAGTTGCAATTGTGAAACTGCAGGAATGTGTGTATTTGTGGCTTTCTGTTAGCAAAATATAAACTGCATTGAAACTCATCAAGTAATCATTGGATGTTCATCTAAAACGGATTACTGTATTTTCCGCCATAAACGTTGCTCCACCCTATAAGTCGCATCAGTCCAAATATGTCTAATAAAGTGGGAAAATCCATAAATATGTTGCTTCTCTGTGTACATCGCATCTATTATGCATCACCACTGATGCTTTGTTATGCATCACCGCTGACAACCCGGAAATGTGGCTAGTGTTGTGCCAAAAATCGATTGGCTGCCAAATGGCGGTCGCGGTAGTGTGCACAGGAGGACTTTAGCAACAATTACACGTGATTAATGTTTAAAAACAATTATTTATTTGCTCAAAATTATAGTAAAAGTGTGTCTCAGTCTAACTTTTCCATGCATTTTGACAGTCAAATCAGCTGCAGTTCAAAAACCAGATTTGCAGAAGTGGGCATGGCACAGAAGGACGAGCTGCTGTTCTTTTTTAAAATTTTAATTTAACAAGATAAACACCTAAAAACAATTACAGTATTTGTTTGCTCAGCTTTATAGTACAGGTGTGTCTCAGTTGAACTTTTACTTAAAAGGACATTAATGGTCAAATCAGCTGCATTTTAAATGTAGTCACTGCCTCGGTGCTCCTGGGAGCGCGCAGACATGGAGGAAAAAAAGAAGGAACGTTGTGCGTTTCTTTGAAATTTATCAAGATAAACACCAAAAACAATTATTTGTTTGCTCAAGATTATAACAAAGTTGTGTCTCAGTTGAACTTTACTTAATAAATGCACTTTAATGGTCACATTAGCTGCATATTGCCAGGGCGGTGCAGCTGATTTGATGATTGCTCCAAACAACAAGCAGATCGAAGGTGACAGTTTATGGCAATCTGATTGTGTCATTAATAGCTGGCAAAGATTCTCAGTCATCCAGGACATGGTAAATTCAAAACAGTTCAAGACAAAAACAACAATGCATAAAGTATAATAAATAAAGTCCAGTTGTTTTTGTCTTGAACTTTTTTGAATTTGTCATTATACCCACTTTTACCTATTACATGATACAATGGCATGCCTTATTCTTACTACTCTGGTGCCATGTAGAAGCTCAAAAATGGTAGTGTTCAATTTTCTTCAGTCAGAATGAATGAAAACAGTCATATCTCAGCCAAAAATAGGTTTATAAATATGGGGAAAAATCCATAAACATGTTGATTTGGCGTGTAAATTGCAGGTCATGCAAATTAGACAACAAACCACAACTTATACAGCAAAAAATAAGGCAACTTTTGGAGTCAACCCAATTCAAGATGGCCACTACAGCTATGTAAACTTAGCCAACACAAAATGGCGATACCTCAGTCAGTATTACAGATATTAAGGATGAAATTTGTTGCAAAGAGTCATTCACAGTAGATATTATGTATGCTGACAGATCGTGCAAGGTATTTATTTAAAGTTGGACCATGCATCTGTAGCCTAATTTACAGCCTTTTAACTTCAGGATGCCTGTGGACTGTCGGAGGACCCCAATGATGTCATTTTACCATTATCAATCCAATGACAGGCTGAATAGAGTCTTTTTTCATTTCTACAAATCTAATATTACCCTTAGACCTCTTTGGTCTCCTGCTCGTTGCCTTGCCTGCCTCTGGTGTCAGCTGCAATAATATTATCTCGTCCGAGTCTCGGTCGGTCATGCGATCTGCATCGTGGGACTGTAGTTAACTGCATCCAGCCTGTGCTGCTACTTTAAAGTCTTCCTCCGCAGGCTCAGACTGTACTGCAGGTCATAATTAACCTGAGACAAAGCAGTGACCTGAGACAAATAGACTGCAACCCGACACCCGCTCGCTCCCTGATCAGCGTAACGCTCCGCGGCCCGCTTCACTGAGACCTTAATGGCGTGGTCCTGCAGATCCAACCTGACCTGAGGGCAACCGAAAGGAGAATTCCAGACATGTGTAGATGCAGGGAGGAGTTGGAATAGCCCTGCAACTGGAGGAGAATGACTTCTTAATTGCATTAAGTGTTGTCGCCCTCGGCCAGATTAAAGTTGATGATATGCCGCTGCGTGTGGGGTGGTTATTTATACTGCAGCTGCAGTGAGAAATACTTGGAATGGACTGAATCAAGATGGTTGTGAGGACAGCTGCCCGGTCAGCTGGCTCCACGCTGAGAGTCTAGTTTATTGAGTTCATCTGCTCGCGCCGGCCTTTTTCACTGACTGCAGCCTTTTTACATAAAAAAAATAAATAAATAAGTGGATGTTAGCCAAATACTAGCATCATTTTAAGTTTATAGCTCAAAGTAATGATGAAAAATCTCACGACCAATGACTTAGCTTTGAATATATTTACAGTTTTGTTTTATTTATTTTTTATTGTTGAAGTGCAAGTTCATGCTTAAAGAAATAAATCAGATCACCCCGTAAGAGGTATTCATTTTATCTGCTGATGCAAAGTTGTGTGCATCCTATAAAACACCGTGCAGTTATTTTAAACATATATATTTATATCATAATTTATTTATTTAGTTTTTCACCTTTCCCACCCACATTTTTTTTTAATATTGTCTGTTCAGGGAGTTGAACCGGCAACCTTCTGATCACAGGCCCACCTTCTCTAGCCTCTGCTCTACCACTCCCCCTAGCCACGTCTTCTTGTAATCCTTAAAAGTTCTCCAAAGCTTCTGAAGGTCTTTTGAGGTTTTTCTTGCACTTTGGCTGCTTTTTCACTTATTGTCTGTCCAGTCTGTCCAGAACAGCTTCTTGAGCTGTGTGGGACTTAAAGTGGACAAATGGAGGACAAAAACACATCAGGCCTAAAAAAGATCCTTATCTGCATTATCAGAAAGTCATGCTGTTTGAGAAACGAGGAACAAATCCAGCCGATTTGACCCAACACCTGAGAGATGCATCATTCTTCTGTTGGTCGTAACATCTGAGAACTGTCTTGTTGGTGCTAAAATACCATTCTGTGTCAAACCATGTTGCCTTGAGGTTAATTATTTAATTGTTGTTGTTTTATTACACACGTAGATTCAACAAAAGAGAACATATGTATCTTTGTGTCAGGCTTCTGGTAATAAAGTGTATAAAGTTAAAAAATTAAAAGTGTGCCCTTTACCAAAGTGTTCAATATTTATAGACACAACTCTGGTTCATCCTTTGGTTTTCAGAACCTTTTTATATCTGAATGATTCAAAAGCCTAACAAACAAACAAACACGTTTCTTTGAACACAATGAATGCTGGGTTGAAATTAAGTGAAAAAAAAAAAAATCCAAAGAAAACCTTTGAATGACCTACAGAAAGTCTGAAGAAATACTAGGGATTAAAAGAAAGCTATGCTATGGGTATAATTAAAACATAAAGAAACGAGAGAAGACTCGTGACTTTTACAGAATACTTGTGCACAAACAGAGTTCTTCCAGTAAAATGTGCACTGCGAGGATTTCTTAATTAGTTTTATAAACTCGTTGCCTCTTTGATTTAGGTTTTATTAGAAACATTCTGACTGCAGTGTATTGCAGACTAATTACTTTTACGGTTCTGAATTCAGAATAGAGTTCAAAATCTTACTTCTAACCTACAAAGCTCTCAACAACCTAGCTCCATCTTATATTACAGATCTTATTGTTCATATTTTCCTAAAGAAGCATGTTGCCGTCATACTGCAGGTTTACTTGCGGCTCCTAGAGTTTCCAAAAGCGGAATGGCAGGAAGATCTTTCAGTTATCAGGCTCCTCTCTTGAGGAACCAACTTCCAGTTTCTGTCCATGAGGCTGACGCATTGTCCAGTTTAAAGACTGGGCTTAAGACTTTCCTTTTTGATAAATGCTATAGTTAGGGTTGGCTTGTTATGCTGCTATAGGCTTAAGACTACTAGAGGACAAATTGACCTATTTTCCTTTCTATCTTAACCTGATTCTTGTCTTGCATTTGTGTATCTGTTCCTTTCAAACCCAGCCGGTCAAAGCAGATGATCGCTTGTCCTGAGCCTGGTTCTGCTAAAGGTTTCTCCCTCATGAGGAAGTTTTTCCTTTCCACTGTCACCTTCATGCTCAAGATGAGAGTTCTGTGAGACTTTGACCAACTTCCTGTTTGTCAGACCACCTCGGCCTGCTTTAACGTCATCGGCGACAAGTTTGTCAAATTTTCCTTTTAGCTCATCTTATTTCCTGAATCCACTCAGATTTTTTTTTCAAACAGAAGAAATAAAGATAGTGATGTTTTTATTCAAAACACAAACACCTTCTTTTGGATCTTAGGGCCTCACATATCCTGCAGCAGGAAGCTTTGCTCCCTGTCGTCGTTGATTTCTGGTGTGAAAAAGGTCCATTAGAGTACAAGTGTTGTTTTTATGAACAAATATGTGAGGAGGGTTGGTACACAGATCTGTGATGCTAAGACATGAACAGTCGGCATGCATGAGGATGGACGGATCAGGAAGAGAGGAGTCAACATGGAGGCTGTGCTGTTGCTTCCCTGTGTGGGGATGGGAAATGAAGTGTTAGTGTTCCAGAGCCGCTCGGTGCAAAAGATGAAGAGCAGCAGAGGTGAAAAGGAAAGGCAGGAAATGCTGAACTCAAGGAAAGAAACCACTGGAGTAAAAGATCAAACTAACCAGAGGTCGGGTCGCCAAATGATTTGTAATCTGGAGCTGAAGTAGTGCCCAAAAACGCTAAAAGAATTCAAAGGACAAGAAATCATTATAAGGGAATTCAGAAGTCAAAACAAAGAAAATCAAGCGGCAGTGTGAGTGCACTTTGACTGGTTTAACTGTTCAGCTGTAGAGCACTCCCTGACTGTCGGTTTGGGACTGGAAGCCCTCTGGTTCTGATCCATGTTAAAGTTCTGCCGGGTCATGTTCAGCTCTCACACATGAAGGAAAAACATCCAAGTCAGAACAACAAATAAAACGCCTCGTGCGCAGGAGTTGAACATGACGTGCACCTGTTCCATATGTAGATGTGGGTTAATACTTGTGTTACTGTGACTGGACCGGGTCCTGGTTCTGGGTGTGCAGGCCCATGGTGTCCACACGCATGAGGGTGTGTTACGTTAGGTGCGATATGTGTGAGTGAGAGGAGAACTGTGTGTGTATTGACTTGGACGGGTGAGTGGTACCTTGACAGTCTCCGAGGTGGACCGTGTTTCCAAGTTCCACATCCTGCTCGTACCCAGTCCTGAAGACAGCAGAGACAAACACCTGGGTGTCAGACAGGACACTTGATTTTGGCTCCAAACGTGAAACAGAAATAGGACAACGGTACTCCCGATTTCCCCGTCTCTGAGAATCTGAACACTGAATGTTTGTACTTTTAAAGATGAGTGTTTTTCTGGACTGGAACTGAACAGAGGATGAAGTAGACCTAAATGTTTTTGGTGCAAGATATTCAAGTGGAGGAGTTACTCTGTGGAGAAGAACAGGGGGAGGGGGAGTTACTTCTTCTACAAGGCAGAGCAGAGTGACGGAGGGAAGGTGCTGTTGGGAAGGATGTGGTAACTACAGAAACCTCTGTACCATCATCCAGATTGACCCAGAAACAGCTTGGGGACTCAATCTTTCAATGTCTGCAAGGGAGCCACGACAACGGGTCATGGGATTTACTGTCATCCCCACCATCAAAGGGTGCCAACCCTCATTGAAAAGCCCAGAAGAACTGAACACAAGGGCAGCTGACCAGAGGATGAAGATTATGACGCCAGCACAGATAAACCAGCTGTCCCAGGACTTTTTCCTGACCATGAAAGTCCTGACCCAGAAAGCAGCATTCATAGCAACCAAGATGAATAAGTCTACATGTGAGCGAAGCACAGAGGGGAACTGGCACTGACACCAGGGGAGCCAAGCACCACCGTATGCTGAGCCATCAACAAGAACAAAAAAGGGATGTGGAAGACAAATCTAGAGGTCATTTCAAAGGCAAGTGCACAAGTCAGGACTAGACTAGTCTTGAACTTTTTCCATTAGATGGTCCCTTTCTTAGGACCTACTTGGTCGAGTTTCTGAACGAGTCGAGCTGAGGTTCAGACCCTGATTGGACAGAGTGCTACGTCTCCTCCACAAGAATCAAACCCACTTCAAAAACTATCAGCTGCAGTTTATTTTTAAATGTATACTATGTCCAATAAAATGACAAAACCATGGTACTGTGAGGTGGTGCAGACCGCTGACAGAACTCTGCCCGAGTTAGACCAAATGAACTTGATTAATGGCTCCGACCTACAGAGGGAAGATGGCCTCCACTTGGCCACGGCACTTTATGACTGGTCTGTTTTTATAAAAAAACTCTTTATCATGTAAAAAGTCGCTGATCTCAAATCTACACTTTTCCAAACTTTTTGAACTCACAGAAGGCCAGGCTGGATTCTCTCACACGCTCCGTGAGGCCTCCAGCCGCAGTACGGATCTCTGGAAGCGATGCAGGACCTGGAACGCCAAAACAAGTCCTGGTTTAATCATTAGAGACCAGGTCCTAGAGCTGTTTGTGTCTGACTGAACATTAACCACGAAGACAAAGGTCCCTCTGTTCTGACATTAAAAACAAAACTATAAAGTCCCACGTGCACGCCATGTGCACATAGCCACTCACTTGTGGCAGGAAGAGTGCCTCTCGCAGCGACTCAGGGGGATCCGGATGACACAGCTAGAAAAGGCGACATAAAGGCTGTGAGCGTCTTTGTCCACGTGCAGGGAGAGGACACGCTTGTCGTCCTCACGGCTGGACAGGCACCTGGAGAGTAGAACGGACACAGATCAGAACCGTTTTCTGTTTCAGGCTCTGTAGATATAAATCACACGAAGCTCCCTCACAGTTTAACAGGATGTTGACTGAGAGGAAAAATAAAAAATGCGTCTTTAGAGACAGCAGACAGACCTGCTGACCCCTCAACAAAACTCTCAGGAGGAAGACAAATGAAGAGGTCAAAGGTCAGGGTGAACCTACTTGGCTCTGTTGAAGATGTCTATCTCCTCCAGGAGCAGGCTGTCGTCCACGGACACAGAGGAGGTCTTGGCTAGAACCTTGAGAACGACCCCGGACTCTGACCCAATGAAGACCACTGTGTGGTTCTTATGGGGTCCTGCTTGGTTGTCCACAGCTAGCGCCGTTAGCCTGTAGCTTCAGAGACCACAGAGGATGACATGTTAAATAAGTTAAGATACAAAAAGATGTTAAACTTTCAATAAAGAATGAAAACAAGTTTTAGGAAAAAACTGTGAAGAAATTTAGAGGGGCTTTTTTCAGTAGTCTGACCCTCCCACCCCCCAAATAAACTTCAGAGGAACGTGTTCAAGAGTCAGAACGTAACAAAGGTTTTGTTGGCGTATTTACCGTACGCGCGTCCTGGTGAACCAAGGCTCATCCCCGGTGGATGGCACCGCCGTGTCCATCAGGGGGTGGGACTTAATGAACTGCAGCGTGTCATCTGGAAACTCCACGGAGCTCTTAAAGGACGCCGCCGGACCATGACCCGCACAGCTCCCGGGCCTGAGACGGGAGAGTGCACAGAGGGCAAAGTTCAAGTCGAGCACTCCCTCCGTCATAATATCAGACAACAAGCGGGAGACACGATTCATCTTCAGTTTCTCATGTTGTTTTATTCATTTAGACAAAATTACTGCACAATGATCAGAGTAATAATAATTCCAAGAAGGAATGCTTATCGCCCGCCATCTTATGTCAACATTTCAACAAAGATCTTGTACGAATGGTTAGCTTTCAGAGTATGTGAATAGAATGACTCTCTGCTACTACCACACGTTTGAGCTCAAAATATGTAAAACTGACCAACATGAGGCGGCCATCTTGGATTGGTTTCTAAACCTAACCCATTGTTCATCTGATTTTTTAATTTCTGGCAGTTTCATTAAAATCTATCCACTGGTTCGAGGGATCTTTTGCTAACAGACAAACACAGGTGACTGCATTTTCACCTACCACCAGGAAAGGCAGGTAAGAAAATAAAAATCTCACAAAGCTGCACAAAGATGAGTTAAAAGGGCGATGCTTTAAAAAAAATTACTCAATTTTTCACGTTTTAAACAGTTTAGATCTACTTCAATGAAAGTTGATGTTCATCCTGTGAGACTATTTCAAAATAAACAAAATGAACTTTAATGTGACAAGTTACAAACAGTCCAAACCACCAGCGAGAAACAGCTTTAAAAGGTTTTACGGTTAGTTTCCTGTAGCTGCCGTTGGGAACAACTTTACTTTGAATTCATAACAACTATCAAACCACTCTGCTGGTTTGAGAAGTTCTTTTTACAAATGATATTTCATCAAATGGAACAGGAAACAAGTCTGGAAACGCAAAGGCTTTTCCAAACCTGTCGTGTTTTCAGACGAGAGAAAAGAAGACGTCAACATGATTATTACCCTCCATTAATGATTTATGGACTAATGAGGCGCTTTGTGGACTTTTGGACGCTGCAGTCTCATGATGACTGTAAATGGGTTAAACATTCAATGCCTTTAATTTAGTCCAATTAATAATTTAATATGCAGCAGATGGTGAGTGTGTGCTGGGACACAGCTAATAACCGGGTGCCTTTCTGGTTTGATTTCACCCGTTTTACTTGTGGGTGACACCTGCTGCTCCCACAGGTTTTAGTATTTAAAACCCTGACTTACAGGACGGTGATACATCTGAAGTGCCTGGGAAAAACTAAAGTCTTTGTGAATTATAGTTACTACTAAAATACTATGATATACTATAATATTATATTTAGCTTGATGTTTCCAGTGTAGTCATTTTTGATAGATATACCTGACATGTCGCCCACAGCTGGTTTTAGACGAGGACATTTTTCAAGCAGGAAAATCAAAAACCTAAAAAATGAAACATGAAGTGATTCTAACCGAGGTTTGGGCAGCTTCTCTTCTGGAAACGGAGTCCACACAGAATCGGGGGTCTTCTGCTCCTTGAACCGGCCTGAGAAGACCTTTTCTATGTGAGCCATGGAGAAGGCACACACCGCCGACCCCGGGATGCTGAGGAGGAAGCAAGAGAGTAAAACGTTCAGCAGAGACCAGAAGCTTCCATCCACTCATCCTGAACATGAAGGTCAGAATATCTGAACCATTCTTTGTCTTGGACAGATTGATTCTGCAACAAACAACTTCAGTGACTTTTAAAGTTTGACTTGATTCTGGAATTTTCTCTGCTCCTCACTGGGTCAAAATTATACATACAGAGTCAGATAATTCATAATTTTCCCCTAAATCTATTGAGAAGTGCTGCTGAAGGTTCTAGAATGTATTTTAACTTGACAAGGCCTGTTAACTTACTGATGGTGAGCATGACTGACTGCAGCTGAAGAAGTTGTCAGCACTTGCTAGATTGACCAACACTCTTCGTTCTCCTCAGGTGGAAGGAAACTGGTTCTGATGTTCAAGAGCAATCCAGGAATCACCAACAGGACAGTGGTCCCAAACACCAGAACTGGTTTCACATTGGATAAATCAAGCTACCGGTAACTTCACGCTTCTGGAACGTTCTTCCCAAAGACCTGACCTGACCTGAACCTGATTAAACATCTGAGGACTCTGCTTAAAAGTCCAGGTCTGAAACCAGGAAACCAACCCATTAAACTGAACGTAGAAGAAGAAGAAGGAGGAAGAAGCAAAAGACATAGAAGAAGAAGGAAGAAGTGGAAAGAAGCTGAAGAAGGAAAAAGATTCAGAAGAAGGAAGAAGCGGGAAAAAGAAGAATCAGACAAAGGAAGAAGAATCAGATGAAGAAGAAGAATCAAAAGAAGGAAGAAGAATCAGATGAAGAAGAATCAAAAGAAGGAAGAAAAATTGATAGAAGGAAGAAGCAATAGAAGGAAAAAGACGCAGAAGAAGAAGAGGAAGAACATGCAGAAGTAGAAAAAGAAGCAGAAGAACTCCTGAGTTCCAGGAGACACTGGCTGAGGGACATGTATCAAATCTCAGAGGGGTGTATGAATATATTTGAACCTGTAAACTCTAACTTTTGTTCTAAAATAAATAAATTGTTTTATAATCCTTCCTCCCTGGATAAAGACCAGTTCAAAGAAATCACTCGGTCTATCATGAACCTGACATGCGTGTTGCAAGCGGATCATACGTGCTCGGCGGCGTCTCACCTGTTCATCTGGGTCGTGAACACGCCCACCACCGAGGGAACCCCGTTGATGTCGATGATGTCAGTGATGGACTGAAGCACGTCAAAGTAGAAGAAGGACTCCCCCGGCACGGAGCAGTTCAGCCTCGCCTTCACGAAAGACGTCCAGTGTTTCTCCAGGACCCGCTGCGACCCGCCCACGTCATTCTTACAGATCCGAGCCACTCGGGAGTACACCACCTGAGAGGTCGGAGAGCGCGTCACTAAAACAGCTTTATCGTGCTGAATAATAAATCGGCTCCGCGGAAATGACTTCACATGCACACGCTCTCAGCCTGAAATCGTTCACCCTGACTAAACAAACATAAAAAAAGACGACATCAAAAAGCCCGAGTTACTTAGAGATGCACGTACGAAAGTGTATTTGACTGCACAAATTACCAAAGCACTGAGCATAAATGAGCTACACGGAGCAGTTGGCTAAGATCTTTCAATAATTGATCAGTGCAAACCTCCATCAGAGGCCAGGTGTCACCCCAGCATTAGTAGGGCTGAAATATTTAGTAGCTGGTGGTTGATGGAGGCTGCTGGCTTCCTGCTGGCTCGGCCCACGATGAGGCATCGGCCAAATGTGAAGCCGGTCTCAAATATGAGGCGTCCTCACTCCCTGTGCAAGTGTGTGTGTTGGAGTGAGACACAAAGAGTGCGGTCTGTAGGAGGCGAAGCTTTTCACTCTGTAATGGTTTTACATTAGCGAAGCATTCCCAGCAAACACTGGGTTTGAAATGTCTCTTGCGTTCTGATGTGACTCAGAGCCATCGCCTGAATGGACCCCATTACCACTGGGCCCATTTGTGGCAGAAGCACATCCACCCAGGGAGGTGCAAGGCCTTTTTATTTGATTTTTCCCAGATAAAAGGCCTGCATACTCTCTTTGTGAAAAATATGTAATGTGCTCTAGCAGCAGGTGGACCACCTTACCTTCCCCAGATTGCTGTGTTCCACTGCAATCTCTCGGTAGAAGAAGTACACATAATTCCCGTACTCTGCTGCATGCAGGAAATGAGGTTCTGAGGGAGACACAGGCAGAGAGTTAAAGTGGATTTTTGCACCGTCACCACCACTGTGCATGTTGAATATTTCAGAGATGTGTACAAGGCAGTTTATGACAAGAGTGACCTAGATTGCCTGGGAGAGAACAGGCCGTGCTCCCGAGGAGTTTGGCGAGGCAGTAGAGCCCTCTGCCGCTCCAAAACCAGCCCCGATAGTCACGTACGTACACGCAGAACGCCACGGGCATCTTGTTTCCCAGGCAGGTAGGTACACGTCATTCCAGGAGATGTCAGAAAATATAGAAACTAATACTTTGGGTGAGAACTGGTGCTTTTTCTTTAAACGTTAGCTCCTCACTGCTTCATATTTTAAGACAGAACTTTAACACTTTAGGTTTCATCGGCTGATGTGTGTTCATTACATGATAATAACACTTTCAGTCAGAGCTAATTACAACTGAAGAGGGGAATCAATGGTGGCCTCCCCCCCCCCCCCCCCCCCCACACACACACATTGATGTATCTTTGGCTACTGATATCAGTTGAGGAAACTGTACTTTTAAGCAAAATAAAAGCTAGAGAAAGCATAGTTTCCTCAGTGGTTGGGGTGGTTTGTTTACAATACATGGTGGCAGCCTTCTTGAATTTTGACATGGCAACTGATTTTTTCATAGTGACAATTTTTACACCTAGATGCAGCCTCACACCGAAATGTAAGTCTGTATCTCCCTTATTTTTCAAGTTATCATGCTCACAACATGGACGGGCGAACAGACGGAGAGTATTTCCAGCTTTTCATCCCACGATGGGGAACAAAAATAAGAGGAAATGCAAATGCACACTTGAGGTTGGCAAATAATCTCATTAGGATTGTGAAAACTTATGTACTTTGGTTCTAAATTGTGATGGTTTCAACAAACTGATCAGACTTCTGTCCGTATGTTTGACTATCTGGTCTCTTTAGAACCAGAACCATAGCTGTGTTCACATCCTCGTCCCAAAGTCGACACTGGTCCAGGTGTGGTCAGGTCTCTTTAACAGGGCTGTCCCTGGTCTCTGATCCTGTTTGTGGTGTTTACTAGTGATGGGACTTGCAGCTCTTTTCTGTGGTCCAACTCAGCTGACTCATTTGGCTCAGCTCAGAACCCCTCTGGGCTCCCAAATAGATATTTAATAATACCAGCTCTCAAAGATCTGGCTCAGAACCAGCATGTCCTACCACTAGTGTTCATAGACAAGATCTCAAGGTGCAGTTAAGAGGAGGTCTGGTTTGGGAGTTTCAGGGTTTTGTCTCTGCTTTTTACAGTAGATGTGATTCTGCTGGCATCTTTAGTGTGAAGCAGATGGGACGAAAGTAAACTCTGAGTCTGAAGCCAGGGTTCTGGAAAGCTGATGAGTCTCAGAGTCAAGCTGAGGAGCTTAAGCTCTGGCTCTGTTCCTAAGTGGTGGTAGAATGGAGCAGGAGATGGACCAACAGATCAGGGCCTCAAATATTTGACTCAATGGTCTGTCTACATTATGTAGCCATGAGATACAAAACAGGACTGAAAGAACCAGATCCTGGATCCAAGAAGCTGAAATGTACTTCCTTCATAGGGTGGTGGTGTTAGTGGGGGCGGTGGGGGGTTCAGTCTGCGCGATCAGGTGAAGATACCTCGTGGGTACTTATTCTGGTCATGCTTCACTAGGAGGACACCCAAACCAGATCATCAGAACCAGAACCCTCTAGTTTATCTTCACAACTCAACCACAGAGGAGAGGAAGAAGATGGATGGATGGAAGATGGATGAATGCTGGATGGATGATGATGGATGGATGGTTGGCTGGATGGATGACTGGCTGTTGAATGGATGGAGGATGGTTGGATGTTGGATGATTGATGGATAGATGGATAGCTGATGATGGTTGGATATATGGATGTTGGATGGATGTTGGATGTGTGATGGATGGTTGGATGGATGGATGTTGGTTGAATGGACAATGGATGGGTGATGGATGAACGATGGTTGGGTGGATGTTGGATGATGGAATCATAATAGTTGGATGAGTGATGGATAGATGATGGGTGGATGAATGTTGGATGATAATGGATGGAAGATGGCTTGGTGATGAATGGCTGATGGATGAATGGATGTTGGATAATAGATGGAGGATGGATGGGTGATGGATGTTGAAAGGATGATGAAAGGATGGGTGATAGATGAATGGATGATGGCTGAATGGCTGATGGGTAAATGTTGATGATGGATGGATGCTAGTTGGATGGATATTGGATGGATGATACCATTTAATGTGGAACCACATTGCGACGTGTCGTCTCACCTTTCAGCCACTTGGAGTCGTACTTGATGGTCCTCAGGGCCGAGCCGTCGCCCAGACTACGATAGATGACGGAGTCGCTGGCCTGGAAGTCAGCCACCGTAGCAGAATACAGCTTCCCTTCTAAGAAAGACACAAAATGAGAAGGAAGCGTCAGAAACCAGCAGCGCTGCTGTTCAGTGTTTTAGTTTCCTGGTCTGTTATAAAGCTCAATAGGCTGAGCTGCTATGGCTGCAGGCACAGTTTCACTCAGGAACCACTCAGAGATGATAATGAGCGCAGAAGTAGAAACACGTCAGGTTTGTCTCTTTCCAGCTCTGAGTGTGGGCGGGTGCGCCTTTGACCCATACCAGCGAAGAGGGCCACGTTGGTTTGCTTGGAGTCAAACGGGCACCGCGCCAGACCGTTGATCTCCTCCCCATCAAACTCAAGGTTATCCAACTGATGGAAACACAAAAATCACCCACACATTAGAGGTTCATAAAAAATGTAAAGCGGCAGAAGCACGTCGAAACAGCAGAACAAATGCGATTTATTTTTGTTTCACAATAAACAGTCGCCTAAAGGACCGCCTACACAACAGCTCTGTGTTCAGTTTGAGACGGAGGCTCGTTAAACTCCGAGTACTGACCCGGTAGTATCGGCACATGGGGTTGAAGCCGTTGGTGCCGCAGATGAACACCAGGTCATCGTTTCTGGGAACCAGGACCTTGATGAAGTTGTGACACTCGTCCTGAAAACGCACGAGTTCGTTTTATTGGCGGCAGGACGCGTTCAGCTTCAAAGGAGAAACGATCGTTTTGATACGTACTCTGTGTTTTCCTTTCACCGCACACATCTCTCGGTCAGCTTGGCCCGAGCGCCACGTTAACTTCTGGAAAACACAAATGGTGCATTACACTCGTGCATGTCAAACACACACACACACACTGTTCACACGGAGGGGGGGTGGGGGGGTGGGTGTCTTACCCGGTAAGGAATGATCTCGTTCCTGTAGGATTCTCTCAGACTGACGAGGTACACCTGATCTCTGAGAACACACACAACACAGCATGCTGAGTCACACAACAACAACACACACCTCCAGGAGGAAGCGTTCCAACTACAGGCCGCCGGACTCTAAAGCTCTGGATTTAAACCGCCCACTCTGCGCTTAACTCAGTTGTCTTAAAGGTTGTGGAAGTGAAACGAGCAGCTTATTTGTATGATTTCCCTTTTTATCCAACAAAGTTAAGTCAAGTCCTCTGGACAGTTTTTATTATTATTTTTTTTTTCATCCAAAGTACTTCATCAATCCGAGGAGCCACTTGATCTTGTCAGACTGATGAAGTCCTTTGGATGAAACAAAATGAAACTGTCCAGAGGACCCGACTTAACTTTGTTGGATTTTTTAAATTTTTTATTTAACCTGGTTTCATGAGCATGAACTTTGATGTTCCCTTTTTACTGCCGTTCTGAGGCTAATTTAATTTTTTTTACCTCCTCCACCCTCTCCTGTTTTCCTTTCCTTATCTACCGGTACTTTGTATGTCTATATGTAACAGGTCTCTCTTGTAAATGAGTCCTCGAGGCTCAGTAGGAACTAACCTGTATAAATAAAGGTTGAATGAATGAAAGAATGAATTTATGATCTGAACTTATTGTTAAAGTTAAACGATAACCACTTTTAATGGATTTCATAAAAAGGTCGTCTTTTTTCACATGAATTCATCTGTTAGAGCTGTGATGCCTCACAGCGTTTCCTCAGAGACCTGCTGTGAAAAGCTGTGCTGCAACATGCAGGGAAATAATTTATAATTCAATTATCTGCACCAGATTCCAGATCTTTTTGATTTTTAAATAAAGAGTTGTTGGGGGGGGGGGGGGGGGGC
>JARVLU010000599.1:11449871-11463704 GCA_031762415.1 Simpsonichthys santanae | reverse complement strand
TATTTATCCAGGTAGTCTCATTGAGCCACGAGAACTCATTTTCAAGAGAGACCTGTTTAGGGAGCAGATGGTGGGGGGTTAAGGGCCTTGCTCAGGGGCCCAGAGTGGGGTGAATGAGGGTGGAGGCAGGTGTTGGTGTTTCACATTTCCTACCCACATTTTTTATGTTGTCTTTCGGGGAGTTGAACCGGCGACCTTTGAATCACAGGCTCACCTCTAACCTCTGCGCCACCACTCCCCAGCTCTTAGCTAAGGTGTACTATTTTTTGAAATCTTTTAGTTAGTTTGCAAATTTTAATAAAAGTTACTCAGTTGTAGATGTCTATCCAAAGAAAGATTTCATTCTAAAAAGTATATGAGATACTTTATTGAAAGACAAACAAACAAACAAACAAACTCTGGCC
Source organism: Simpsonichthys santanae (assembly GCA_031762415.1). NCBI lineage: Eukaryota > Metazoa > Chordata > Actinopteri > Cyprinodontiformes > Rivulidae > Simpsonichthys > Simpsonichthys santanae. Next base: position 11,463,300 of record JARVLU010000599.1, on the reverse strand, counting down.
ACCTGTCGTGGTGCTTGGCAGTAATAAGTAGAAGAAAGATCAAACCCAGACCACTTGTTCCTTCTGCTGCAGTCAGTGAATGTTCCTCAGGTTCTGGAGGGAGATAAAGACGGTGTCGTAACGTCTGAAAACACCGGTCTGAGACATGGTTCAGTGTCTTGCAGAGGTTTTGCATCCAGCTCCAGATGGACCACAAGAATCCAGTTTGTTCCATTTGATCAACACTTTATCTGTTGAGTATTGGACAGGACTGAGTTGAGCAAGTTAAAATAAACAGAAAGTAGCTGAAATAAACAGGGAACCAGGTAAAAGCAGCCAAACACAAGATTAAAACTAAAAGCAGCTACGTTGTAGCTAAAGGTACGGTGGCTGACGGGTGAAAAACAACTGCAAACAGCGAAAACAGCTGCAAACAGTGAAAACAGCTGCAAACCGTGAACATGGCTGCAAACACTGAAAACACCTGCAAACAGTTAAAACAGCTGTAAACAGTGAAAACAGCTGCAAACATTGAAAACAGCTGCAAACAGTGAAAACAGCTGCAAACAATTGAAAACAGCTGCAAACAGTGAACACAGCTACAAACAATGAAAACAGTTGCAAACATTGAAAACAACTGTAAATAGTTAAAACAGCTGTAAACAGTGAAAACAGCTGCAAATGGTGAAAACAGCTGTAAACGGTTAAAACAGTTGTAAACAGTGAAAACAGCTGTAAACATTGAAAACAACTGCAGACAGTGAAAACAGCTGCAAACAGTGAAAACAGCTGCAAATATTGAAAACAGCTGCAAACTGAACACAGCTGCAAACATTGAAAACAGTGAAAACAGCTGCAAACAGTGAAAACAGCTGCAAACAGTGAAAACAACTGCAAACATTGAAAACAGTTAAATCAGCTGCAAACAGTGAAAACAGCTGCAAACATTAAAAACAGTGAAAACAGCTGCAAACAGTTAAAACAGCTGTAAACAGTGAAAACAGCTGCAAACATTGAAAACAAATGCAAACAGTGAAAACGGCTGTAAACAGTTAAATCAGCTGCAAACAGTGAAAACAGCTGCAAACAGTGAACACAGCTGCAAACACTGAAAATGCTGCAAACATTGAATACAGCCGCAAACATTGAAAACAGTTGCAATCAGTGAAAAACAACCGCAAACGGTGAAAACAGCTGCACACATTGAAAACAGCTGCAAACAGTGAAAACAACTGCAATCAGTAAAAACTACTGTACAAACACAGCAGAACAGTAAATATAATGAGGAAAACAGGAGCTAAAATAAGTTCAGCACAAGTTAAAATACAGCACATGTTAAAATATAGTTAAAATTAACAGAACTTCAGCTAATTATAAAAAACAAAGCAACACAAATGGTCAAGCTAAAATTGAGAAAACAGCTAAATGTAGCAAAACAGTAGCTGAAAGCAGGAAAGCTTTTTAAAAATAAAATGAGCTAAACTTTAAGTTAAAGCTAAACGTGGTAGAATAGTAGCCAGAAGCTAAAAGAAGACCAAGAGCCAGGAGCTGAAGCAGATTTAAAGATAACATTTCTGAAGGAGCTAAAGTTATTTCTACAGCAAAATGTTGAAAAATAAATTAGATATTTTGAAAATTATAAAAGTGACAAAACCCTAAAGTTATAGCACCCACCTGCTATAAACAAGCTGAAGTAACAGAATATGGAGCATGTAAGTTTTTCACTTTGTATAAAAAGCAGACTGTGGGTGAGGTGGTGGGCTGGATGTCCCCTGAGAGCTGAAACAGGTTGTAACTTCTGTTTGATACACAGAATAAATCGAGATAAACGTGCGAGAAGTGGAGTTTAAACTGTGCACCACTGCTCTCTGCGCTGGAAAAACATTTAACACACATTTAGATATGTAACGTGTTTTTTATTCTTTTGCATAAAACTTCATTTGACTGTTTGTCCAAACAACATATTTTATTTTGTAGAATAAAAGTCGTTTTCTTTGTTTCAGAACATCCTGAATCCTAAATTTCACAGCAGGGTTAGTGTTCAGTCACTGCAGGCAGATAGAAACGAACTCAGACTTACGGAGCTGGAACTCTGGATGCTTTTGTAAATTCATCTGCAGATTTGTACAAGAAAAAAAAATCAGATGTTTTTGTTTCAGGTGGATGTGACCGTGACTTTGCGGGTTTGTGGTTCAGCTGCTTTGACTCGGGTCCAGATCACAGAGGAGATGTTTGTGTGTCGGACAAAGACTTTACCAGCAGCCGTCACGCCACCAATGAGCCGAGACACAGAACCAGCGTGGCTCAATCCTCCATGACTGGAGGCCTTGATGTGACTCCAGATAACAGCTCTGCTCAGCTGTGTGTCACTCTCAGGGTTCTGTTGGGCCCGTTCACATCGCGGTTCTGTGCTCCACATCATACTGTGTTGACGTGGCATCCAAGTGATGAAAGGTTAAATAATTTCTGTATTGATTAATACATTTGTTCCTATTTACAGTTGTGGAGCAGGACAGGTCACCTCATGAGAGGATTCATGATATCAGTCTGTTGGTGGTGAGCAGAATCCCAGCAGTATGTGCTGGTTTTGCTGGTTTGAGCCCACTGGTACCACCACCACTAACGCTGATTACACCGCAGGTATTTGGATTAATATTGTAGAACTATTGCTTCAAATTCAAATAGAAATCCAATCTAGAGAGCCGTGTAGCACTTTGTTTTATTTAACACAGTTGAAATAAAAAATCCTCCAAGTGAGGGTGGATGTGGATGTGGATGTGGGGGTGGGGGGAGTTCATTTCTCTGAATTAAATATTTTTATGAGACACAACCTCGACTTGTGGGAGGGTGAGTAAAAAAACAACTTTGTGCACAACAAAAGCAACAAAATGGACATTAAGCAACATAAATCTTAATTTTCCCACAGAAAACGTAACAGATTGTTTCATTTGTGCTTTTAGATAAAATTTATGTTTATGTTCTGGAGCCACTTTGGGTCTGCTGTTCTCCAGCATGAGGTTTATGAGGGTCCTGGTTTATATCATTTAGCTGTTGTTCCCTCAACTTCTTCTTTTTTTTTTTGGCTTTTCCCTCTTCAGGGATCTCCACAGTGAGTCATCATCCTCCATCTCACTCTGTCCTCACTCCAACCTCTATGTCCCCTCTAACTGCATCCAGATGTCTCCTCTTTGTCTTTTTCCTGGAAGCTGCATTTCTAACATCATTCTGCCAGTATACCCACTGTCCCTCCTCTGGACATGTCCAAACCCAATTCCCTGAGAATACTCTATCACTTCATCCAGAACCTTCCAAAAAGTATCTTTCTCCTCCCCATCACATCCAACCTGTGGAGCATAACCACTGACAATGTTTAGCATCTGGCCTACTTCTACCTTCAGGCACATCTCCCTATCTGACACTCTTTTCACCTCTACTACAAAGTACATTCTTTGCTAACTCCTCTCAGGACTACTCCTACTTCATTTCTGTTTCTGTTCACACCATGGTAAAACAGTTTGAACCCTGCTCCAATGCTTGAGCCTTGCTGCCCCTTCCACTTGGTCTCTTGGACACACAAAACATCTACCTTCCTTCTCTGCATCATGCCAGCTGTTTCTCTACCATTGCCTGTCATTGTCCCCACATTTAGAGTTGCAACCCTCAGTCCTACATTCTTGACTTTCCTCTTCCCCCTCTGTCTCTGACACGTTTCCCTCCTCCTCGTCTTCGATTAACAGTAGCACAATTTCCGCCGGCACCCTGTTTGTCAGCAGCACCGGTGGCGGTTGTTGTTAGCTCGGGCCTCGACTGATCCGGTATGGTTTCACTTTGATGAACTCGCATTATGGTTTTGGTCAAAGTGTTTTGTGTCAGATGCACTTCCTGACACAACCCTCATCATTTACCCGGGCTTGAAACCAGAACCAGAGACACGAGAGGCTGGTTTATGGGGCAGCTGTGGTTGAGTGGTTTCAACAGTTGTCCTCCAATGTGAGAGTTGGGGGTTTGAATCCACCAGCAGTCAAAAGCCAAAGTGTCCCTGGGCAAGACATTGAAAATCCCACAATGTGATAAAGCTCTGATTAGTCTCTTTAGAAGGATTTGTTCTATTAGTTTTGTAGAGATCTAGTAGAGGCTGTATGAATGGGTAAATGAGGACACAGGTTGTGGTATACAGTAAAGTGCTTTGAGTGTCTTGATAAGATAGGAAGGTGCTATATAAGTACATTCCATTTACCGTTGACCATTTATGTTCTTCTCACAAACGTTTTTTTGTTTTATTTCTTTAAGTTATGGTTTTAATTTCAGTCTCTGTCTCTGTGTTCTGGGTTCAGAAGATTCCTGCTAATTTATTGTGCAAACTGGTGAGAAATAAATGTTCAACTGATTTTAAAAATGTAAAAAGGTTCAACCTTTGCTGCAGATGGAACCTTATTTAAAATTGACTCCATCCATCTATCCATCCATCCATCCATCCATCCATCCATCCATCCATCCATCCATCTATCCATCCATTCTGTGGTTCTGGACTTAGGTCTCGGAGGCAGCGCCAGATTAGCCACCTCTTCCAGCTCTTCTGGGAGGACTCCAAATTGTTCTCAGACCAGCTGAGAAACATAGTCTCTCCAGTGTGTCCTGGGTCATCCCCGAGGTCTCCTCCCAGTTTGATATGTCCAGAACACCTCCCTGTGGATATGTCCAGAGTCCATCCTTACCAGATGTATGAACCACCTCAGCACGCTCCTCTGGATGTGGAGGAGCAGCGTTTACTGGAGAGCTGAACTTCTCACCTGATCTCTAAGGGAGAGTCCAGCAACTCTGCAGAGTAAACTCATTCCGAGCTCCTTAAGCCAAGATCTGGTTCTTTCAGTCTTTACCCAGAGTTCTGGACCACTAGTGAGGAGACTGACCAATAAACAGATCTTCTCCTTACAGCTCAGCTCCCTCTTCACCACAATGGACCGGCACAGAGTCCACAATACTGCACCGGTCTCTCTGTAAATCTCCCATGGCATTGATCCTTCCTAATTTCATTCAGTGATCTTTACTTTTAGCATCAATTCTTTTAATAAAGTGCACTGTATTCTGCTTTTAGTGACAACAATCAAGCTGTTCTGTCTTCAGGTAGTTCTTTTTTATAAACTCAAATATTTTAAAAATAATGAGTTATTCCTACAGCTAGAGTCCAGTGTGCATCCAGATTATTAGAGGACCAGAGCGTGCAGTTGGGTGTGCGCTCGTACAGGCAGGAGGCTAAACTGGGAGCCACCGGCAGAGACAGAAATAACACCGAAGTCCTCGGGGAACGCAGGAGGACGAGTGCTGCTCGCCACCACCTGAGTCGTACACGAGCTGCTGTTTCTGCTACAGTTCACGTTTGTTTACACATGAACATTTACAGCAACAGAACCGTAAACTGATCTGAGAGGAAAACCTGCGGTTAGATTCACCAGGTGTGTGCGTCTCTTCTTGTTTCTACTGCACACACACACACAAACACACACCATGCAGCTCCTCCATGAAACCAGGTCTCTCTCTCTCTCTGTGTGTGTGTGTGTGTGCGTGTGTGTGAGAAGCCTGAGCTGCTCATCAGAGCCTGTTAATTACACGGCTCTCTAAAGGGATGATGGTTAAACCACTTTCTCCTCTTTGGAACAGAAGCAGGACTAGAAGCTGACATGAAAGAAACCCTGGGTGGACTCACACCTGCAGTCCCAGCCCTGATCTGTCGCTGTTTCAAACAGGAACATTATGCTGTGTAATCTTGTCCCTGCATGGCGCCTCAGCGTCGTGGTCTTCTGCCAAGTTCTCCCTCTGGGTTACTCCATTAAAGTATGAACAAGGACGTAATTGCAGTTTAACGCAGTTCCAGATACAGAAGACATATGAGTGTCTTGTAGAACTGTGGGACTCTAAAGCCTCAGCCCTGATAAGAACAACAAAGCCAAATTCATTCAAATGATCTGTCTTTGAGTGAAGTTTTTATTTCTTAAAGGCTTTGATTAATGTTTGATCCATCCTGAGGAACATTTACCATCATGAAATATTTCATGTTGCCATCATTAATGTTGCTGTGAAATCCCTCAAACTGAGTTTTTGTTGTCCTCTTATGGTAGCGTTTAAAAAAAGGTCAAGTGCTGTATGGTATCTCCTCTGACCTTTGACCTGTAGCTATTGCCTCAGAGGGAGGTGCGTGTCTGAATGTATGTTTTCCGAAGGTGCCATCTCACAGAGCTGCGACTGTTGGAGACTAAACTGTGAAGAAAAAGTCACGTGTTCACTGAAGTCTGAGTGTGACCAGCGAGCCGCGTGGGTTCATTTTGAGCAGCCAGTTTTTTTCAAACCCCAGCCTGCGTTTGAGAGCTCGCCACGCAAAGTTCATGCTCAATAATCCAGGAAAAAATCCAGCAAAGTTCAGTCGGGTCATCTGGACAGTTTATTTTATTGCTGAGATGTTTTATCCTCCATCCAAAGGACTTCTTTAATCTGAGGAGACACCAAACACAAGCAGCACACTCCCATTGTGGAAAACAGTTTTTTGTCATTTTGGTCGTGCACGTTGTTTTGTTGCTCACATCATGAATCCCCCGACTCGGTTGTACCCACTGCTCCACATTTCTGATCTATTCTGCTGGAGTACTCTTTAAAAAAGAAGGGCTACAGATTTGGACCCATTTATTTATTTTTATTAAAATATGGGGGCCATGGCAGCTCGGTGGTCAACGCTGCAATCTCGTAATCTTGAGGCTGTGTTTCAGCCCGGGTTGTGTCAGAATGAGCCTCCAGTGCAAAACAAAGATCAAATCTTTCTTGTGAGTTTACCTGCTGTAACGAAGGAAGCCTGAAGATGGAAGCAGCCGAAATAAAAACAACAGAAGTTTATCGTCTGTGTTCTTTTTAGATGGATTGGACATGTCAACTCACTGCGGACCTGGACAGGTTTCTGGTCCATCACATGCACATGGGACATGTAGAGACACACGTTCATTCACACGCTCACTCACACCTGGGTATAATTTAGGCTGTTTTCACACCTGATCACCCGGTAGACTCGGTTCGACTGGGGACCAAAATTGGAACATTTGTTACATTTTCAGCTGGTGCAGTTCACATTCACACTGCACTGAGTCAATCGAGCCAACCTGTTGTCCCCCCACCTCACCTGTGGTGGCACTGCACCAAGAACTATTGAAGGAAATGACACCAAAACCTCTGAAGAAGACACTGAGCCCAACTTGTTTCTGGAAATAAATTAAAAAAAGATGGAGTGATGTCAGATTTGTGCGGTTTTAGGATTTCTGTTTTTCTGTCTTTTTTGGTGCACATCAGAGATCGATTGCACATTCACACCTTTCCAAACGAACTGGACTTTCTAGGCAAACGGACTAGAGTTCGATTAAAGCGGACTAAACAGGGCTGGTGTGAATGTACCCTTAGACTTGTCAGTGGACCCAACATGCACATCTTTAGCCTCTGGGAAGAGACAAAGGCACTGGGAGAACATGTTATCTTCACACAGACAAGATGAAAGCCAAGAGTTGCACCTGCGTCCTTCTTGTTCTGAGGTAACACTTTTCCACCGTGCAGCCTCACACGCTACACGTCCTTCATGCCATTCCACACATTTTCATTTGTCTGATGTGACTTTAAAGAAATCAGAGCTAAATAAACTAATTTGACATGAGTGTTAAAGTCAACTCAGACCTGAGGCTGTTTGTTCAGGCGAATAAACCTGAGATCAGAAACAAAGAAATTAAAAAACTTCATCATAAGCTAACAGGCAGACTGAGTTGGACTGAAACGGCTCAGGGCTCTGATGTTGTTTTGTGGCTCTTTCCTTCAAAAGCTGGACATAAAAGCAGCTCTGTCCTCAGCAGATGAACAAATGCTCTTTATTATAAAGCAGCATGTTTCAACATATGAAGGTTGAAGATGATTTGTATAACCAATGAGATTAGAACCAAACAGAAGAGCTCAACCCAGGGGTTTTAAATTACTATTTTTATTCTAGGTTGGATTGGACCAAACCAACAAGAACTTAAGTTCTGAACATCCTCCTTTACTTTTTTAGTGATAATCATTCTTTCCTTCCTTTCCTGTCTTCATCCAGTCTTATTTCTTTTTGAAACATTGCCTTCGATGATGAAGTCTGTCTGCTTCTTTATAGGCCAGTAAATATCAATAGCATCTGGATGATATTTAGCAGTGCGGGGAAGATGAATGTCCTGCTCTAAATGCTTCAACCTCATTGCCTCTCACAGTATTAGTCATGTAAACAACGTCTGCTTATTAATGGTAAAAGCTTTTCTTAATGATCCACACCTCACATGAGTCTGAAATACCAAGTCAGGACATAAAGAGCAGCCATAGATCATCATAACGGATGATAGGAGGCAGGCGGATGGCTGGAGGAGGAGGCCCAGCCTGGTGTTAATCCACTCTGTTTCTCCTGGTGATTCATGCTGCTGGACCAGAACACATCAGGCCTGTAGGACTGTTAAAGCACCGCGTTTCACATTCACTTTACTGCTGCTTCTTTGTTGGGATTACAGGACCCTCCTGCACCCCAACGTGATGCAAGACTTCTTTAGTCATCACTAAAGAGTGGACTATGGTTACAACCATAATCAATTGTAAACCTATTGATACTGGAATGCAAATAGCTGGGGTGGTGTGGGGTGGGATGTTTCGGGCGGGGAGTCTGGGGGTCCTCCCTCAGAATTTTTTTTAATAAAGTAGATGCAATTTCCTGCATTTTGGTGTATTTTAATGGGTTGTTAAACATCTGCATTTACCTACATTAGTAAACACTGCTTCTCTCAAACATCCTATCCCCCATCCCTTGTACTTGATGGTTCCAAGTCCAACTCTACTTCGCTGAATTCACTGTCCTGCTTGTTGTTGTCTGACTCCACATGTGAAACCTCCAGGTGCCTCTGTCTGTTCATTGCTTCTGCCTGTGGTCTCCTGCCCACGCACAACTGCCTGGTTAGCTCGGCACTCACTCCCATCACTCTTTTAGGTGTGGAGGTTTTTTAAGGGCAGAAGTGAAAATGCTACTTGAAGGGGCAGCTCGTATGTGATATTAAGAAGCTCGTAAGCGGCTGTTGTGTTTAAAATGAGTGTTTATGTAATTATTTTCAGTTACATATCCAATATAGGATGTGTTTGTTCAAGGGAGTCATATTTGTTCATAACATTATTATCAGTAAGCCTGAGAGTTACCAGATCTAAGCAAACAGTTACCAGAATGCACCATGTCAAAATAAGAGTATCCAGATCCTGTTCTGGCAGGATCCAGTTCAAATCAAGCACTGGTTAAAACCCAGTTAAAGATGCCTAACCACAACCCATTGACCCTAAAGATACATCAATGACTGTAATTCAGTCAGTTTGACAAGTATTGAGTTAAAATCTGGTGAAATCACGGCTGATAATCATTCAACAAACAAGGTTTGACCAAACCAGCTCAGCTCAGTCATTTCTTATCACAAGACCTTCTCCATCTAAAACTCTGGTATGAAAGGCGGTGGGTGATGTGCATTCCTTCATTGAACTGTAGGCCTTTAATAATTTGTGTCATTATCTTTGGTTTGGTTTGGTTCTAAGCTCTTCGTTGTTGTTGTTGATGATGTTTGGGACTTTGTGGGCTCTAATCCTGGAGGCTGAAGATCTGACCCATCTGCAGTTTTTCTGATGTTTCATGTGAAAGATTGAACCGATGGGCTGAAGTGTATTTATTGAACTCTACTGTAACGATGGCAGATGTTTCATTAAAACAAGGAAAATGAGCATGCATCAGGGTAAGGAAAATGATCATGTTTTTATTGGATGAGACTGCCTCCGTGTGAACAAACGTTAACCCCTGGTCCGTCCCCCGACTGAAACTGCGTGCAAAAGATAAAATCACATCCCGACTCCTCTTTGCGAGTTACGTTCTTCTGCTTCCTGAAGGCAAATCCAGCAGGAAAACACCTCATTTACAAAGCTAATCAAATGTGTTGACAAGAAACGGTACGTGTGTTTTAACGAGCGTTCTGACACAATCAGTCTCCTGAGACAAACCATCAAAGCCCTGTTGCCTTCATCACGCTCCATGATATTGGAGAAAATTGGCTCGACTGTAAATTTGTTCTCGTCAAACGTTTAGTGATCAAAAGGCAGCCAGCTGAAAATAAACAAATACATGTAACTACCCCCCACACTGCACACTAACTACTAGCTCCATGACAGCAATGGGCTGTGGTTCTTCTGCAGCTGAACGGTCAGTGATCATGATAACCCTGTAATGAATCAGAACTATACGTCTGGATTTGCTCTAACTGCCTCCATCGTTTCTCCCACGTCCCGGAGCAGACTGGCTTTAATGCGTTCAATCTGTGTAAAACACCAACTGCTCCACATCGCCGGGACCAGGAAAGGGCCTCGGGGAGCAGAGCTGAACGGGTCAGGTGTGGGTGCGTTAATGCTACTCTAACAGCAGAACACTACCCATAATGCAGCTGGGTTTGGGCGGTCGAGCCTTTTAAATCTGATGATTTCATTTACAAATGACCTGAAAAGGTTTAAGGAAGCAAACTGATGTAAACTGAAGTGGTGCTTAAGCCATCTGCTGTCAGCTCGCTCAGCATGTCATTGAAGCATTTATCCCTGTATGGCAGATTGTTGTAACATATAATCATAACAAACTCACATGTATATTTACTTTTTTAGAAATGTACATCACCGTTCCATCTTTTCCTCCTTCCATTTTCTTCCTGTTAGGGGTGCTGGGTCCATCTCCAGCAGAGGCTGACATTTTTTCAGGAATCCCACGGATCACATGATTCCCACAGTATTCCTGCGGGATGGGAATCAACTTTAGTATTACTCACGTGATTGAGACGGTACAGGATAAAAAGTTAGCGGGAAACCAACTAATAGAGCAAAAAACCCAACAAAAACAGTTTGGACAGGCGCTGCCATTTTGTAGTTTTCTTTCAATAAACCTACACTGTAACGCAAGTTAAAAGAACTACATGGTCCAGAAGCCAACAGTGTTTCCAGCTGCTGCTTTCTGCTGAAATTCAAAGAATAGCAATGGAGGGAGCAAACACTAGGGGATAAACCGATGTGGTAAAAATAGATTTGCCATGCAAAGTGAGAAGTAACGATCGACCTGTTAAGCTCACAGAACTGGGAGGAAAGTCTCAAATAATCCTGAACTTCGTGAGAGTTGAGTGTGATGATGTTAACACGCTGTATGCTGCTTGTAAAACGTGTGTAGTGTCAGTGAAGTACACCTGTGAGTCAGCGACGAGTGGTATCAAGAGGCACTTTTTCCAAAACTCAGGTACAGTATGTGAAGTCTGTGCCCTATGTGAAGTTTTTTTGTTTGGATTAAGGCAATAAATGCCTCTTTATTTCACCACAGATGAGCTGCTCCTGTTGCCATATATGTTTAAATAAAACCTCAGAACACAAAGTAATTTGAAAAGAAATGGGTAGAAGATCAAATCAAATTCGGTGTATTTCCTGAAGACTTAAATACAGAAAAAAAAAAGTAAGAAAATCGTAAGAAATCCTTCATTTTCTATAATTACGATGAAGTTTAGCAACTTCTCGGTAAACATGTGGCTTCAGCTGTGTGTTTTTCTTGTTCAATCCGGAGCGGGCGCTCTTATTTCGGTCAGCCACTCTCAGCCTGTCCCTCCACCAAGACGGGGACGCGGCTGGCCGGGTCGGGATGCCTGTGATTCGGCTCAGCGAGAGTGGCGTCCCGCTGAAGCCCCGGAGCTCGACTGACCAACGTAAAACTAACTTGACCGCGGTTTAATGTGGCGCTATGGCTCTGCAGACATGCACATTGCTGTCTTGCAGTGTTGAGTGTAAAATACTTCCATACAGCGGACATGTTATGATGAAAAGTTGGCTAGTTGCTAGCTAAGATGCTACTCACTCAGTCCTCACGCTGTAGCTGGCTGCAAACTATGAAATGGATTTCCTGAATGTGAGGCGGGTCTTGTTACTCTGGGTTCATGAGTCATGCCTCCGTTCAGGAAATCCATTCCATAGCTTGAAGCCAACGTGCATCATGGATCGGAAATATCGGCAGGTTGAATCAAAAATCCGATACATAAATTATGCTAGTATCGGAGGCCGATGCCGATATACTGGATCGGATTGGCCCCATCCCTAATAATTATACACATCTGTTGAGGAGCTCTGTCTCAGCCTCAAGCCTAGAAGTTCAGATATTCTGCACTTTTCAAATCCCCCGACTTCATTGGCATCTCGGTAACAAATCACTGCGGGTTGAGGATGAGCGCAGTGTAGTCCTAATAATGTATGAGTGTAGAGGAGGAAGATCCAGGCCCAGGCGTGGACTCATGTTCCAGATATATTACTGCTCGGTCCACCGAGTCTGGATCTTTCAGCCTGCATAATCATCATCAGTCCTGCTGGCTGGGGAGCAGAAGTGAGCAGAGGAAATTAGCGGATGTCTGCTCAGAAAATTACTTTATGTGTTGCCGGGGTAATTTCTCAAATGAGGCCAGTAACAGAATTAATAAATTGGAAGTAATGCAGGCTGGAGAGCATGTTGCTGTGCACAGAATCCCGTGCAACAGGAGCTGAAATTAGGAAGACATTAATAGCTCTGTGTGTGCTTTGATATATTTTTTTCATTTTTTTATTTTGCTTTGTTTTGTCTAATTTTTACAGTAAGTTATCCAGTTAAACAGGCGTGGCAGCTTTGTACGGAGCTTGCCACAGATCAGGAGTTCACAAACACCCAAGATGACCGTTGTTTGCATGAAAGCATTTATTTATTTTCACTAGACTTTGAATATTGGCAAATCACAGCCCATCTCTACAACTTGAACAGACTTCTTTATTTCCAGAGTTTAGCTTCTTCACAACCATCCAACCTGTGAAACATCAGATGACACTGCAGTCCTAAAACCATGACAACAAGCTAAACTCCAAACAGAAAAAACGTTCAGGAAACATCACAGAAGCAGCACCAGGATCAAAATGGCACAAACATGCATGTTTTTAATTGAACTGTTGGAATGACATGAAAATAAGATTTAAACAATTTAATAATGTGATTTAGGTAAAAATAGTTCAATTGAGGACTTTAAATAGACAAATCCATGCATCCATTATCTTTACCTGCTTCTTCCTTTCTGGGTCACTGGTGCCCATGTCAAGAGGTGGGGAACACCTGAACAGGTCTCCAGTCCATTACAGAGACACACAGACAAACAACAAAATAACATGCACATTTTGGGGAAACCCATGCATGTACGGAGTGAACATGCATCTCCACCCAGAAAGGTCCTCGGCCGGGATTTGATCCAGCAACCTTCTTGATGAGAGGCAGCAGCTCTACCAACTGATTCATTCTAAATCATTGCGGTGTTGAATGAGGCCAAGCAGGTCTTACATCAGACGTCCCTCCGTCTCC
>JARVLU010000599.1:11391264-11405936 GCA_031762415.1 Simpsonichthys santanae | reverse complement strand
CAGCTCAGTCTTATAAATAGCACCCTCTCACAGTGGATCAACCAGTTTGCTGCTGACAGCCGAAACCAGTTGCTCACCAGAGGACCAGACTTAGCTTTTTTAGATACTTTTCTGTAGCTTTCAACACCAGATGATCTGTGTTTTTGAACCTGTTTGCTTCACACAGGTTAGTTGTTATATTTATTATCTGCAATGTTTTTATGTCTATATTCTGATTTAACTTCATTTTGTATGTTGCTTTATGTGTTGCCTGTTTTTCTGTTTGTGCAGCACTTTGGTTGGCCTTGTTGCTGTTTTAAGTGCTTTATAAATAAAATGGTATGGTATGGATGATGGATGATGAATGGATGGATGGATGGATAAATAATGGATGATGGATTGGTGGATGGGTTAATGGATGGATGGATAGATGGATTGATGATGGATGGATGAATGGATAGATGATGGTTGAATTGATAATGGATGAATGGATGATGATAAATGATGAATGATGGATGGTGGATTGGTGAATGGATGGATTGATGATGGATGGATGAATAGATGGATGGATGATGGATGTATGGATGAATGGGTGATGGCTGGATGATATATGAATGGATGGATGGATGATGGATGGATGAATGATGGATTGATGATGGATGGATGCTGGATGCTGATGGATGGGTGATGGATGGATGTTGGATGAAAGGATGGATGGATAGATGATGGATGGATGGATGGATGGATGATGGATGGATGAATAGATGGATGGATGATGGATGGATGGATAGATGATGGATGATAGATTGATGATGGATGGATGGATAGATGTTGGATGGATGATGGATGGATGGATGGATGATTGATAGATGGATGGATGATGGATGGATGGATGAATGATGGAGGATAGATGGATGGATGGATGGATGGAGGATGGATGACTGACTCATGGACTCTGTGTTTTTGTTACCTCAGCTTAGATTGGAATGAATTTAGAAACACGTCAGATTATTTTGTCCTGAGATCTGAAGGAGGTGGATTTTTTAAACCAGGACTGTGAAAATGCAGCTTCTCGTGAAACCTGGTTTGATTTCAACAGTTTTGTAGCTCAGACTCGGCAGCTGCCTTCTAGGTCGGGTGGTGTTCCTGAGTGTCGGGGATGTGTGGGGGTGTTGAAACTGTAGTGAAGAGAGCTCCCAGGTTTCTGCGTGACGGAGACCTGAACGAGGCAGAATTCAGGTCTCGGGTACTTGAGGTGTGGCAGCTTCTCTCAGAGCCCACGGTCTCATCTCATTCACACATAAATGCACGCAGCACGCTCTCACAGAGATCACGCCTCTGTGTGTTGATCCCTCTGAGCTCGGTGGTTCAATTCCACCGAGGTTAATTAGAGATAATAAGAGGAAAGCACCGCTCTGCCACAGAGCCAACTGCACTAAATTATTAGGACTGAACTCGTTGTATTCATCACAACCTCATCCCCTTGTCTCGTGTGTGTGTGTGTGTGTGTTTGTGTGTGAGCATGTTTTACTGCAGGAGTCCAATGTTTTGAGCAAAAAAGCAACTTTTATTCTTTTTCACACAATATCACTCTTTTTCTTTGCTGTATCATAATTTACCAAAGTGGAACTAAAAAAAGAAAGCGTGTGATTAGTTTGGAGGCACTTATTCCTGACTGCATGAGTCACCGCTGGTCTTGACGCCGTCATATTTCTTATATAAAAAATGAGCTGTAACATGATTTGGAGAAAATGAGAGGTTTTAGGTGCACTTGAGCTGAAAATTGAATTACTGACTTTTAGATTGTGACTGCTTCCTCTGCTTTGTTCTCTTCTCACATTTTTCTGAAGCTGACCTGTGATGCAGAACTACCAGAAACCGAATCCTAGCACGGCGGTACACCAAGGTCTCAATCTGTCAGTCTATCTCCTGCTCCATCAGGGACAAGACCAGATCCTGGACCTTAACCTGGACAACAGATTCCTAAGGTAGTGGTGGGGTCTGATCAACCCATGATCTTAGGGCTGTATTGTTTATGGGGTTAACTCCTGGTTGGCTCTCCCATTCCCCGTACAGGAAAAGGATCTGGGTCAGGTGCAAGTCTGGTGCCAGATGAGGGCGGGGCAGTTCATGAAATCATAAACTGGTTCAAAATCCCATCAGACTTTTATAAATCTGTCTTTTAGTTTCTTGGTAATGTAATTCTTGTTGTCCAGAGAGAATCCAAGCATGAAGGAGAAACGTTTCAGGAGTGATTTGTGACAAAAGGCTGTCAACAAAGATCAAAGGAAAAGTTTATGAGACAGTGGTGAGACCAGCTGTGTTGTATGGTCTGGAGAACAAGACATGGACAAAAAGACAGGAGGAAGAACTGGAAGAAGATGTTGAGGTTCTCAGGAGTGACAAGGATGGATAAGATTAGGAATGAGATCATCAGAGGTACAGGTTGAACAATTGGGAGCCCAGACTGAGATGGTTTGGACATGTCCAGAGAAGGGACAGTGTTTTGGACATGTCCAGATGAGGGACAGTGGTATATTAAAGAAGCTAAAAATAACAAAACAATGAACAACATTCATATTTTATCCCACTTTGAGTAAATCTAAGAATAGCTTACTTTTTATATCCACTAGAAAATGCAAAAATTAATAGAAAAATTTATGAAAAATGAAAATAAAAAGCAGCAGAATAACATCTGCAAACTGAGAAAAGCTTTTAAATCACAGAACTGCACAAAAACAGGGTAAAAAAAAAGGACAAAGCCGATCCTTTATTCTCCACTCCTCCTGTTCCTGGGTTGCTTGTATTTTTAATGGAAGAAGTTGGGAACAGAACCACGTGCTTCATGAACCAGCTGCAAACTGAACCAAACGGTTCAGAGAAAACTTCAACGACAAAATGAAGCACGCTACACATTAAAAAAAAATAATAAAAAATTCAAACAAGTTATTCCTTGTTGTCTCAAACAATCAAGTTCAAGATTCTTTATTGTCATTCACATTACATCTGGTACATGAGGTGGAATGAAACTGTGCACTCAAGGTCCCAGTTTTACATTAAATTAACAAAAATATAAAGTGTAAAAAGAAGCAGTCAGGATTAAACGTTTTGATAATCTGCACGGAGACACACCTTTCCACATCTGGGTGTTGGTTTAAAATCAGTTCTCTTGGTTCTGACCGTTTGCTCAGAGAAAACAACAGCAGGACAATCAGAATGCATATGGGAAGAATAAAAGTAAAGAAAATTTTAGTTCTTGATTAAATAGACTTTTTTATGAAAGAACAGAAAATTTGCTTAAAAATCTTTGTTGATTTTAAGATCAAATCTTCAAATGAAAGTAAATGTTTCGGGGTGATTATCTGAAACAAAGGTCCAGCTGAAAGAATTGTTTTTCCAAACACAAACTGAGTCTTGGTGTCTGAAGATCCACCCAGAACCCTGCTCCAAACCCAAACCGCTCCAGCGAAAGCTGTAGATCACGACCTGATGAAGTCAATGGGACCACATCATCTGCACAAAACAGAAAGGTGATTCTAAGACCACCAAAACGGATCCCCTCAACACCTTGGCTGCGTCTAGAAATTCTGTCCATAAAATGTGTCACTTTAAAGCTCTAAAACAAGTTAATAAACAAAAGACACGCATCCAACAAATCAATACACTAAATCAAGCAAGAATAATCTTCAGACACATTGATTTGTTGTGTAGTCTGTCAATATAAATTACAAGCTGCTGAAATAATGAAACAAGATGTTTGAAAGGCAGAAATGAATAGTTTTGCCTCTATACATATATATATATACAGTATATATATACTGTATACATATATATTGTATATATATATATATGTATACAGTATATACATATATATATATATATATATGTATATATATATACAGTATATACATATATACTGTATACAGTATATACATATATATACAGTATATACATATATATACAGTATATACATATACATATATACAGTATATACATAGTGTGGATATCATTCAACAACCTAGCCCCATCTCATATTACAGATCTTATTCCATATTTTCCTAACAGATCACATTGCTCTCAGACTGCAGGTTTACTTGCGGTTCCTAGAGTTTCCAAAACCCGAATGGGAAGAAGAGCTTTCAGTTATCAGGCTCCTCTCTAGTGGAACCAACTTCCAGTTTCTGTCTGTGATGCCGACACATTGTCCTGTTTTAAGACTGGACTCAAGACTTTCCTTTTTGATAAATCCTATAGTTAGGGTTGACTTGGGTTTCCTGAGCTGTCCCTTAGTTGTGCTGCTATAGGCTTAGACTGCTGGAGGAAAAGCTGAACACATTTCTTCACTCTGCTACTGTCTTTACTTACTCTGCTCAACCCGTTTTCAGAATCAGAATCAGAATAAACTTTGTCATTGCACCGAGGTCCAGCGAGGACATGTATGCACATTTGTCCGAAAGATGGACGGAGTGTACGAAGCTGCTACTATATAAGTGTGTTTTGTATTTGTAATTATTTTTTCTATCCTTAACATGTGTTTTTGTCTTTCAGGTACACCTGGACCTGTATCTGGACCTGCCATTCTGTATTTGTTTGTCTCTCCTTCCTGTCCTCTCAGACCCAGCCGGTCAAAGCAGATGACCGCTTGTCCTGAACCTGGTTCTACAGGAGGTTTGTTCCTTTTAAAAGGGAGTTTTTCCTTTCCACTGTTACCACTGTGCTTGCTCAGGATGGGAGACTGCGACGCAATGTAGATTCAAGTCTGCTGGCTTCCTCAGATACAGAACTTTACTAATTGTCTTTTTACATGTGAATGCTCCTGTAAAGTGCCCTGAGGCAACTTTGTTGTGATATGCCGCCATAAATATAAACTGAATTTAATTCAATTTAACTAATTTAAGCTTTCTTTTCTTTATAACGCTTGAAATGATAGTTTTTGCTAAGAATGCATTATTTTTTCCATAACTGGTGGTGGTGGTGGTGGGGCACCTGGAGAGGGGGGGTGGGGTCCCCCAAGCCTAGGTGTGAGTGAGACAGTGAATACAGTAGTTGCTTGTATCATTTGTCTCTATGTGTCCCTGTGAAAGACTGGACACATGTCCAGGGTGTCCTCTGCCTCTCACACAGAGATGGCTATGGACACCAGCTCAAAGAAGCTGGTAAAGACAATGGATGGATGATCCAATTCAATCTGAACAAACTGTCTCTTATAAAATGATTTGCCTAAAACTGTGATTTTGTTTTTAAAGAAACAGCTTTGCCCCTAACCCAACTACATGTATACAATTTGAAATGTGTTTCAAATGTTGGACACTTTTGGGGGCCCAGTGGACCATGAAACCTGCATATTTGGACATGTAGGACAAACCAGAGTGTGTTGTTGCACTGACAGTCCCCATGGTGGGGGACACTTCCTGTTAGGTGTGTATTTGTACGTTTGTGCTGATGAGTTCCTGCAGCGTGTGTGTTAGCCTGGCTGAGTGCATGTTGGTCATGCAGTGCCACATATCATCAATAATAAATCAGCTCCACTCTCATGCATTTACCACTTGGTTTCACATGATTTACTCATCTGGTTTTTGAACCACGGGGAATGGAGTTATTGTTAAAACATTCCCCTCCTCCACTCCTCTCTAAAGCCACTTTTAGTCCGTGGATATGCAGAACATGTTCACCTGTGTGGTGGAAGTAAAGGCCCCTCCTTCATACACGATGGTGATTTCACGCCACTCTAATGAGCCTTTGATCATTAGAACATTATAATGATGAAAATATGAACACCGTTGGCGTGGATCATGACACTAAAGGCTTTGATCCATGGTCTCAAAACGACTTGGCTTTAGAGACTTTCCATTTGATGGTCCCACACCCACCTTCAGCTCAGTTCTTAGCAGTGGTGTGCGATACTGCAAAATTTGGTATCGATCGATACCAAGTAAATACAGGTCCAATATCGCCGATACTGATACCGATACTTTTTAATAATTACGCTGAATTTTGATGACGTTTAAGTGTTTTGTGACATTTCCTTTGGATCATTCATTAGTTAAAACCCAGGATAGAATAAGGCAAAGTTTATAAGTAAATAAAAATTATTTATTATAATTAAAGTTTTTTTTCTGAAAAAAAAAAATAAATAAATAAATAAATAAATAAATAAATACACAAACAGTAACAAAACAATTTTCCCCATACCTTGTGATGGCTGGATTCCCCCCCCCCCCCTTAAACAAAGTGTAAAAAATGATCACTTGAGAATAAATTAAAACATTTTGTTCAGAAACTATGATAATTAAATAAAAAAATATACCTTCATTGTACTTCTTTTCTGGATTTTTTCTTAAATAAGCAAACTGTACATTTCACACTGCAACAAATGTTATAAAACAGTAAAATATATTTAGAATATAAAAAGGAATAAAACAAAATTTCTCCTCTTAAGTGAATTTCTTTTCTGGGTTTGAAAAGAAATTACAAATCAAAAATAATTAGTGAAACTACAATAAATAAAGTGTAAATGACAAAACAACCTCCGAAGCCTTGAGTTCAAAGACGTTTTCCCAGAAGCCTCTCTGTGAGCCCTGGCTGCCTTTGCAAAGTTGCTCTGTGCTGTGACAGGAGCGGCACTTACACAGACAGTCGGCTCGCATCTTTGATGAAACCTCAGCGGCGCATACAGGAGAGAAAGTATGGATCTCATTACACTGGTATTGATCAATATCAATACCCATGTTTGCATCGATATTATCGATATTTGAATCGATCCGCCCACCAGGATCTACTGGGTCCTTTTTCCACTGGGTGGAGGTTCCACGTGAGCCGAGTCAAACTGAAGATTTGATGTCAGCAGACTGCAGGTCATGACTGGACAGAGAGACGTCAATCATCAGAGCGTCTCCTTCACAAGAATAAGATCCACCATTAAAAAAAAAAACCTCAGGAGGAGGGAGTGGAAGATGGAGAGAAGGGGTGATAAAGGAAGAGGTGAGGAGGTCTGTTTACGTGCAGGAACATTAATCTCTGTGTCTGTTGGTCAGTATTGTCTGAGGTCTCAACTGTTGGGTGTCACCATAAATGATTGATATGGCAATAATCTGTTTAGCCGTGTGGCTTAAAGCTCTGCTTGACTCTGCAACATAGAACAGAAGCACAAACCATCTCTTCTCTGTGATACACCAAACACACAGAGGAGCACAGGAGGACTGACACCAAGATCAGTTCACTGCAGACTGGAAAACCTGGTCCTAACTGCTCTGACAGCTTCAGCATCCATCCACCATCCAACATCATCCATACATCGCCCATCCATCATCCAACAATCCAAATATCATCCAACCATCATCAATTCATAATCCAATGATCATCCTACCATTCACACATCAACCAACCATCATCTGACCATCATCCAACCATCATCCAGTCATCATCCATCCATCCAACTGCCATCCAACCATCCATTGCCTATCCATAATCCAACAATCCATCTATCATCTGACAATCATCCAATCATCATCCAACCATAATCCATACAACCATCATCATCGTCCATCATGTAGCCATCATCCTACCATTCAAACATCATCCAACCATCATTTAATCATCAAACCATCATCCAACATCATACATCCATTGTCAATCTATCATCCATCCATCCTCCATCCATTATCCAACCATAATCCAACTATCATCCATCCATTGCTTATACTAAATATTACCAAACCATCATCTGACCATCATCCAACACCATCCAACCATCATCTATCCATTGACAATCCATTCATTCAGCCTTTATCCGTGCAAATTAATCTAATAATTAATCTAATAATATTAATTGTTCTGGTTTCTTGTCTTATGCAACATGAAGATAATATTGATTCTCTTAGTTTAATTAGTCATTTCCTATCAAAGCTTATAACTTATTTAATCTGAGTCATCCCTCTGCTGTCAGAAATTACAGTTGTTTTGATTTCACGGAGTTGTTAATTTCTTAACACCCCCCCACCCCCAAAAAGCTCATGGAATGTAAAGGAATGTCACATTTTCTGTCAAAGTGTAATTAGGTTAAAAAGAGTCAGTATCTTACCTGCATTATTTGTCAGGAAATTACAGATTATGTATGATGTGAAATTATAGTTTCATCATAGTAGGGAAAACACAGCAAACACTTTAAAGAAGTTCAAAAAAACAAATTGTTCCGTTTTTTTCTTGTGACAGTCTGCAACCATGATACAATAATAATAATTTGATATAAAAATCCCCATTAAATTGTTTTTGAACTAACGCGTTTTAAAGTCTGATATAAAATAAAGCAGAAATTGAATTTGTTCAGGATTGTGTGGAGCATTCTGAACAGATAAGAGCATGCAGGGTTTGTCATTGGATCACATTTTACTCTAAAGCACATTGATGCAGGAATATGTGCATATTGCGCATGGCTACAAAGTGTTAACCATTTCAAACCCAGCTGGTACAAAATGTCAACCTCTATGAAGGAGATGAGGGTTGAGTTTGAACTGATTGACGTCTGATTGGGGCAGCACGATGGCACAGTTCGTAGAACTGCTGCGTCTCAGCGATCAAGTTACCCGGGCTCAAATCTCGGTCCGGGGGCCTTTCTGGGCGGAGTTTGCATGTTCTCCCTCTGCATGCATGGGTTTTATTCCAGGTACTCCAGTTTCCTCCCACAGACCAAAAAACATGCATGTTAGGCCGATTGGTAACTCTAATTTGTCCCTATAGTGAGAGTGAGAGAGTGAATGGTCGTTTGTCTCCATGTGGCTCTGTGATGGACCTGCGACCTGTCCAGGGTGTACCCTGTCTCTCGCACAGTGAAGGCTGGACATGGGCACCTCTGTGAACCAAAAAGGAAGAAGCGGGTAAAGATAATGGATGGATGGATGGATGACGTTTGATGGACCAGATTTGGTTCCATTCATTATGTACAAATGAAACTAAGTGACTTTCTTAGTGAATCTATTTTTATCTGTTAGATTTTCTTCTCCATCTGTGTGAGCCATCAGTCGTGGTTTTAATAGGACATGTAAAACTAAAGCAATTAAAAGACAAAAATGATCAAGTCCATGACAGCAGCATGATGCAACTTACAGTAACTTCACGACTTAGAACAAGACTTGATGAAACATCACCTGCATGAGTGATCAGCTGGAGCAGATGGTGAGCCCTAAAATTCACTTCCGAGCTGAAAAATGCAGCCGAGAAGTTCTGCTCCATTGCTGAAGCAGCGCAGAGAGAAATCACTGATACAATGCAGAGCTAAACTGTTTATTAAGTGCTTCAAACATTTTTACACAGAAAGATAAGTTCAGGAGTATCTGGACTGTTTCTGCGATATCTCACCTGCTGCTTACTTTTCAGGATTTCTTTTGGATTAACAACATTTTATTTCCTTTTTTTTAAATATGTGCTCAAAGTAGCAAGTTAGCGCACCAGAAAATGAAAGAAGCAGATGTTAGATTTGTTGGTGTAGAAAACCCTGTGCTTGATGTGTTTTTGAGATAAGAATCAAAGCAGAAGAAACGTTATTCTATTTTTTTTGTATTAATAAAAGCAAACATGGCTCGTTGGAAAAGAGCCAAAGATCAGCTTTCCCCTCAAATCAGTTCAAAGCAAAATACATTTTGAAGCTCTACTTACTGGATGTATATCCACCAAATTCAAGATGGCTGCCATTGATAATCAACCTTGTTGAACACAAAAATATATTCAAGTCAGTCAGATTTAAAAAATATAGAAAATAAAAACACTCATTTGAGGTTTGTTGTTAACTCTGAATTGTGTACATCTGTCCTTGTGATGGACTTAAGACCTGTCCAGGCGTCCCCTGCCCGTCTCACAGTGACAGCTGTAGATAGATCCCATCCACGAGACCAGTTAAGGAGAAGAGGGTAAAGATGATGGATGAATCCCAACACCTACTTTGAGCCCTAACAGATCACATAAAACCTTGGCATGCAAGGTGATGGGTGATAGGCATTCCTTCAAGAAATGCGCTCTTTATTTAAACTGATGAGAAGATATTTGTACCCCATACAATCTTCAGCTAATACCTTCTGAAGCTGTAATGATATATACATTATGGCTGCGTATGAAACATCAATCTTCTGATTTTCTGTATTTGCTGTCATTTATTTACGTTTCACGTCTTTGCCTCGAGCCCCTTATTCTTCTATTAGGGCCATCCATAATGGATGCCATGTGAGCGGGTCCAGTGGAGTTACATTCCAGGCCCTGTGGGCAGACTGACCCAGAGTCTGATCCAGGAGCTGGCAACCAAAATCAAACAATCTTCTTCTTTCAGATTTTCCCTCTGCAGGGGTTGCCACAGTGAGTCAACCTCCATCTCACACAGTCCTCTGCATTCTTTGTCCTCACTCCTACCTCCTTGTCCTCTTTAACTGCATTCATATATCTCCTCCTTGTCTTATTCCTGGCAGCTGCTTTTCTAACATCCTTCTACCAAAATATCCACTGTCCCTTCTCTGGACATGTCCAAACTACTGCCCATCCTCTAGACATGTCCAAACCACAGTTTTAACCTTATAGCCAGAGATTTTCCCAAATTTTTGAAGCAAAGTAAGTAATTCAGGAATGCTGGTAAGAGGGTCTGATATACAGTATACAAAAGCATGTTGTCTGCATATAAAGAAACTTTGTGCTCTGTACCTAATCGATTTATCCCCTTAATTATGGAGTTCTGCTGTAAAGCTACAGCTAGTAGTTCTATCACTAACGTAAATAGAAATGGCGAGAGCGGGCACCCCTGTCTCGTACCTATATCTGGATATGTTTGTGTGAACTGCTGCCATTGGGAGGTATATATATCAGCCTCACCCATGATATGAATTTGGGACCAAATTGAAATAACTTTAAAGTCTTGAAGAACTGATGTTGATGTTTTTCGTAGTTCATAAATCTTATTACAGTTTTTCTTTTACATTTTATTGTTGGATGAAACTGGGGCCCTGTGTACATAATTTCGCTCCACCACATGTACCATATGTGGTGCGAATGACAATAAAGAATATCTGAATCTGAATCAAATGCTTTCTCAGCATCTAATGAAATAATGACTTCATCACAAAATGACTCAATTTCAGCATAGATTAAGCTAATTGTTCATTTGTTGTTCATTTGGTATTCAGGCTTCTGGCTGTTTGTGCTCTCAGAGAACAATTGTTAACTTCGTAATCCTGTTGAGCCCCGCTCACTTCTAGATGAACAGCCTCTCCTGGATGTGTTGCCCTCCACCACTCGCCTGCCACAACTGTATCCATGCTGGGCCATGCTCTGGAACCCATTGGTCCTGCCCATGCCCTGGGCCAACACTGTAAGAGGAGAAATATCATTACTAGATCCCCCGCCTGTGTCAGCAGTACCATCCGACTGTTCTCCTTGCTCCCCAGGGTTCCAGAGATCTTCCCTGTTTGAAGTATTTTACGTCTTAGAGTTTGGCTCATTCACATTTCAAACTATCTGGGTTTCTTGAGACTATGACAATTCTCAGACTACATTCTGTTTCATTCGTTGACAGGGACTGTAAAGATCCTCTGTTCTGGGCTGCCCAACAGGAAGTTGATCAATGGACTTTGGAGTTTGGGGCTTTCTTTTGTTCAGAACGTTTCTTCTTCTTTGTATTGATCGAAGCAAATGCTGATCGCTGAAATGCACACTGCTCCAGGAGCTAACTCCCAGAGTTCCTCGGTGCTGATGGGTCCAGACCAGCATCATTATTACAGCATTAAGCATTGGAAGTCAGGCTGCACTCTCCCCTCGCTCCCCAGCATGATAAACTACTGACGCGACTCCAGGCAGATAGGTTTTTCAGCATACATCAGCTCCAAAAAGGACATCAATTATTCAACTTCACAGCAACCTATTGTAATTACTTTGCATTGATAGGCTGCCAGCCATCACAACCAACAGTCAATGGAATAATCAAGGAGATGCAGAAACTACTCCTGCAGCATCACTTGCTGCTGCTTGATTAGGTTGTTCATGTAGCCAGCAGGATATGAAGCCACAAACGCAAATGAAGAAAACACACTGAGCTTGTGATGTGGACTCAGAATCTAACTGTAACATTTGTGAGATAGATCAATTTAGTTAATTTATATAATGACAAGTCACAACAGAAGTCATCTCAGAGAACTGCACAGAAACATTAATATACTGTACATATAAATACATGATAAATATACAATATTTATCTGAGGAGCTGACTGCTTTGAGTTCATCTTCATCGCATACTCTCATCTTGAGTGAGCATGAAGGCAACAGTGGAAAGCAGTGGCGGCTGGCAGAGTTTTCTCCAGTGGGGGGAGGGCTATAACTCCAAAGTCGATATATAATAAAACATATACTAAGGTATCACACCAGTGTATTTCCATAAATGAAAACAATAAATGCAACATTATAATGTCCTGTAGTATTCTACTTTTTGTGCATAAATTTTGCCCTTTTATACTTGAGAGAAGTATAATTTCTTGAATCCCTACCCTGTAGCCTTCTTCAAGCTGAGATGAAATGTTTATTTTCCCAAACATGGCTAGTCGCAGTGCATTTTCCATGTGGATCACAGGTTGTTCATGCTTCTTTGCCTTTTCTAAAAAATGCTTTGAATCAGTATTACCGATTCCCTGCATGTGGGAATCTCGACTGCATTATAAAGTGGGGGACTGCGTTCACTCTCTCCCCTCACTAGCTATGCTTACTTGTGCAAAATTCTTTGACTGGATGGAAATGTTTTCAGATTAAATAATTCAAATTTATTGTTTACATGGGCACAATCTATTCATGATTAGTACTTACATGCAACAGGCTTTGTTCTGAACAGAAGTGCTGACGTGCAGAGTTGTAAACTAAACTCTCCTTAAAAAAAAAAAAAAACAACAACATAGAAAAAGACATTCTACTTCAGGTTTACTTCCGGGATGAACGTAAATAAAGCTGAGCGTCCAAAATGGACCTGGGACAGGTTTTAATGATGGTGGAGACGTTACTGCACTCCCTGATTGAGCTACAGGATACAGATAATTTTCAGCTCTGTCAAAGTTTACAGTGGAAATGTTGTGTCGCTCACCGACCAGTTTTACTTCCTCGACATGCTAATAGCGTTAGCCAGACAGAAATGACATACTGTCGGTCACATGTGCCCAGTCAGGTCAGTTTTTCACCATCGGAAAAAAAATGAACAGATTAAGCTTATACATGTGCACCGTTCAAATTATGAATCGGCGTAAACCACCTGTTTCGTTCTGATTACAAATTCTTTTGGATCACGCTAAATAAACAAAAAATAATCCAAATGGGATGTTTACATGATACTTTTTTATTCTGAATGGCCGTTTAATCCGATTACTTATGTCCATGTAAGCATAGCAAGTATGATGTTTAAAGAAACATTGCATGTCTCAACTTGTTCTTCCACTAATCTGCAGGGCACACAGCCACCTTTGTGCACCTACAAGTGCATGTAAAAACTTTTAAAAAGTAATGTTATATTCATCAAGTACTGTATATATGTGTGACCTGTGAACTGGAAATTGGTGTGGACATTGCAGTTCAGAGCAAGTGGGCGTTTCCTTTAAGTAATACAATTTTAAACGTCACCTTCATGTTAAAGATGATTGGCTGAGCAAACATTTTTGTATAGGAGAACCTAAGAAATGCAATTAGTGTTGAATGAATGGCCCACGTTCTGTTTGTGAGGAGTCACTTGCAGTAGATGAATTAAATCCAGATTATTGGTTTTTGAAACCCACTAGCCAGAGTTCTCAACTCAAATTTGGGGTTGTTGTCTTAGCAATGCATTACTCATACTCACCTGGCAGGTGAGATACCATGATCATGAAGGTGGTTCACCAAGGGTGAGGTTCAGTCATTGCACTCCAGTTGTGCTGACCTTTACGAGCTCCTGACATGTGGGAATCTCACCTGTAGTTTCTGGTAGTGGGGGACTGCGTTCATGATCTTCCCTCACTATATTTACTGTAAATATACAGTAATTGCAAGTTTTGACTTATTCATCCACTAATATGTGAGTCATACAGCCTCTTTGTGTATCTGCAAGTGCATGAAAACACGACCTCGTAACCCAAAAAGGAAGAAGCCGGTAAAGATAATGGCTGTATGGATGTTTTTTTTTTTTTGTTTTTTTTTCGGTCGGAGCTCCATCTTTCCTAATGCAGCTGCATCTAAACAGGTACCAGTAACAAAAAACAAACAAACAACAACAAAAAAACAAACAAACAGTTGTGACAGTTTCTGTCACTGAAATGCTAAGACTTGCTCCACACACACACTATCTGTGCTGTAAAAGCTTCCAGTGCTCATCAAAATGTCTTGGCTCCAAAGAAATGAGAAGCTCCTCTGGACTCCAAATGATTTCAGATAATGAGGAAATGAATATGATCCATTTGTAATATCTGTGAACGTATCTGAGCATTATTATCATTTACAAACAACTGACTGGGGGGTTGTCTTGTTTTACTCTGGTCTGAATGGAGCCAAATTTCTTATCTCACCAAAGCAGCAAAACTCAGGCTGCTCTGAGCAGACAGGCTTTCATTATTTGCCCATGATCCTGTATTTAGTGAGGTATTAATGTGTGTGTGTGTGTGTGTGTGTGTGTGTGTGTGTGTGTGTGTGTGTGTGTGTGTGTGTGTGTGTGTGTGTGT
>JARVLU010000599.1:11369726-11381502 GCA_031762415.1 Simpsonichthys santanae | reverse complement strand
CATCCATCCATCCATCCATCCATCCATCCATCCATCCATCCATCCATCCATCCATCCATCCATCCATCATCTTTCACTTCTTCCTTTCTTCCTTTTACTTTTACTGAGGCTGAGATGGAGTAGAGGTGGGGCAGCTGACCTGGGACCAGAAAGTTACGGTTCAACTACCAGCCATTCCCACATGTTGTGGTGTCTCTGAGCAAGACATTCAATCCCTAACTTCTCCCTGGGCACCCACATAGCTGCCCACTGCTCCACCTGGTTGTATCTCAGGTGTGATGGGTTAAATGCACACAATTAATTTTGCCATTGTATTAAAACAATGATGACAACACATAGTACTTAACTTTTCAGGTGGTGGGGGGTCACTGGTGCCCATATCCTGCAGTCACAATGCAAAAGGTGGAATACACCCTGGCCAGGTCCAAGTCCATCACAGGGACAGAAACAAACGAGACAAACAACCATTCACTCTCTCACTCACAGTTAGAGACAATTTAGAGTCACCAATCAGCCTAACACGCATGTTTTTAGTCTGTGAGAGGAAACCAGAGTACATGGAGAAAACCCATGCATGCACAGAGAGAATATGCAAACTCCACCCAGAATGGCCCACTGGCCGGGATTTGATCCAGCGACCTCGATGAGAGGTGACTTCTCTACCAACCTGTGTTCAGAATGTGTTTGATTAGTTTCCTCCCTGAGTGGCTGAACATAGTTTTCTTTCAGGCAGTCCTGCCGTCAGCTTCTCATCACTCACCTGTTGCTCATTTACTAATCAGCCCAGCTGCACTCACTTTATAATCATCCTTCACAGCCTGTCTTGGTTCTCTCTTATTGCTTCTGTCATACTTTTAGTTGTTTGTTTGTTCTCATATTATTTTATTTTATTTATTTTTTGCCTGTTTTGATAAAAGAACTGTAGAAAGAATGTAATGAATAAATTAAGGGTAGAAATAAGAAGCAATTGTTTACAAAAACTGACAACCAGACTCTACGTTTAATATTCTGATTAAAATGTACACAAATCCCCCAACTTAACCTGTGTTTGTGTGGAAGAAACCGTGGAAGATGTGAAAACAGCGGTTCAGTCATGGAAAGTCTGACTTCCCATTTAAACTCTAAATGATGTTCATCTATGAACTTGAGCTGGAGATCCAAACAGGGCCGTGTTTCACCACTTCCTCCAACTAAACACAACATTTGTCTATGGGAAACAGTTGAGAATTTTGTCTTCATCTGATGTTCTGCTAAGAAAAGTAAGTGCTCATTCGTCACTGAGATGCAGTTTTTACGTTTTGTGTCAGTGTTCTAAAGCTGAAGGAAGAGTTTCAAACTAAACACCATGACAAAAACAGAAGGATGTGATAAACAATAAAAAGGATGCTTTGACGCAGGAATGTCCAGTCCTGGTCCTGGAGGGCCACTATCCTGCATGCTTTAACCCTTTCCTGCTCCAACTCACCTGATTCAGTGATTGAATCAGCTCTTCGTGCTCTGCAGAAGTTTTTTTTTTTTTTTTTTTAACTACCCATTGATTCAGATCTGGTGTGTTGGAGCAGAGGAACGTGCAGGACCCTGACCCTCTTGGCAGGACTGGACACCCCTGCTTCAATACTTATTCACTGAAGCATCTTTGAATATAACTCATGGGGACTTCAGAAGGATTTCTAGTAAATATCTGCGTTCATAGAATACAGCATTGCTTCCAGATATGGATCTATTTGGCTCTGATGAAAGAGGCTTTTTCTGGTTGGAACAATATTTTAATCCTAAATGTTGTGAGGTTTGTTTTTTTTAGTTTAATTTCTGTTTTATTAAGCTGCGAGTCAACATGACCTCACCCTGCTCGAATGTGCCTCTGCAGACCCTGCAGCTTTAAAACTAATAACTGGCAGCTGAGACACTGTTCTACAGGCTGTGTGGACATGCACAGAGACATTAGTTCAATTGTTTACTGGTCCTGCAGACCCTGAACAGTACAGCTTTACTAATTGGTGCTGTGTGCTGATGGAGCTGGGGAGTCCAGCTCCTGCGTCTCTGCTCGGGCTGCAGGCAGGGACTGTAATGATTATGGAATTACTCTGGCAGAGATTGCGATGGCTGCTCTAATGATGTCATGTTATCGCAATTAGCAGGAGGAGGATGGCTGAAGCATGAGAAAGTGAGGGACGAGAACAGAAAGAGAAGCTGCGATTGGAGAGGAACAGGAAACCGTGGGGGGAATGAGAGATGGAGAGTTACTGAGTTTGTCAGAGAAGAAAAGATGAGTGGAGAAGGTGGGAAGTGAGGAAACAAGACAAAAGGCTTGAGAAGAGGGGGAGGATGTTCATTAACTAAATGGAGATGGATAGTTGGCATGACTGTGGGCTGCTGAGGTTCCTTAGCTTTAATTTTAGAAATGCTTATCTCACACAAAGAATGAAGCTGTTGTGTGTCCCAGGCTGCAAGCTGCACAAGTGGATAAACATCCCCGCATCAACATTTAACTCTCCCTGGCAGCATTGACGTCATCCCGCTGTACATCCCATAATAACCAGAAGGTTTCCATCAAACAGTCAGGAGAAGCTGAAGAAACAATATGATCTCAGTTCAGGTTTGTGACAAAATAAACCTTTTGCTGAGGATCAGGACAAACTGACAAATGATCAACACACACACACACACACACAAGCTTGTGTGTGTGTTTCTTAACAAGTTGTCATGCACACCCTCTTTGTTTTCCTGCTGCCTTCATTAACAACGTACTGTTACAGCAAAGACTGATGATTTTAGATATTTCATCCTTCATTTTCTGTCAACAGCTGTCATGAAATATGGTTGATCATGTAAGTGTGAGTGCGCACGTGTTTGTTTATATGTTTGTTAGCAGCTGGCTTTAAAAAATCATAAAGTAGTCAGATGAATTAAACACCTGACAACATCCTTACTAGATGTCTGAACCACCTCAGCTGTCTCCTCTGGATGAGGAGGAGCAGCGGCTCTATTCTGAGTCCCTCCTTGAGAACTGAACTTCTCACTCTCTGAGCTACCCTGCCGAGAAAACTCATTCAGACCTCCTGGAGAGTTCAGGAGCACAGGTGAAAGTAGGAATGTAGGCCGACTGATAAACAGAGAGCTTCTCCTTACAGCTCAGCTCTGTCTTCACCACAATGGACCGGCACAGAGTCCACAATATTGCTGAAGCTACACCAATCTGCCAATCTCCTGCTCCATTGTCAACTCACTTTTGGGAAAAAAAAGCCCAGAGATACTTGAACTCCTTCACTTGAGGCAGAACCTCACCCTCAACCTGAAGAGAGCAATCCACCCTTTTCCAACTGAGGACCATGGCTGAAGTTGCTGATTTTCATCCTAGCCGTTACACATTTGGCTGTGAACCACTCCGGTGAGAGCTGAAGATCACGGTATGATGAGCCAGCAGGACCACATCATCTGCATACAGCAGCGAAAGAATCTTGAGGCCACAGAACCGGACTCCCTCCGCCCCCTGGCTACACAGAGAAATTCTGCCCATAAAAGTTATGAACAGAATCGGTGACAATGGGCAGCCCTGGTGGAATCCAACTCCCACCCTGAAGGAGTCCGACTTACTGCCGGCAATGTGAATCAAACTCTCGCACTGCTTGTATGGGGACTGAACAGCTCGTTGCAACGGGCCCCCAATCTCATACTCATGGAGCACCCCCCCACAGTGTACCTCAAGGAACATGGTTGAGCGCCTTCTCCAAGTCCACAAAACACACATAGGCTGGATGGACAAACTCCCATGATCCCTAGTGAGAGTATAGAGCTGGTCCAGTGTTCCACGGCCAGGACGAAACCCGCTTTGTTCCTCCTGGGTCTAAAGTTTTACCAACAATCACTCTCTTCTCCAGCACCCCTGAATAGACCTTTCCAGGGAGGCTAAGGAGAGTGATGCCTCAGTAGAGCTGCCCCCGACGTCCACTCAATGTGGCAAAGCCATGTCAACCAAGACAGGCCAGCAATATCCAGAGGTTTTAGGAACCAAGGCAAATCTCATCCACCCCTGGAGCCCTGCCACTGCAGAGCTTTCTAACTACCTCAGCAACCTCAGCCATGGTTATAGATGGACTAATCCCCAAGTCCACGGACTCAGCTTCCTCCATGGGAGATGTGTTGGTGGTGCTGAACTCTGTCAATAAAACCTAAAAACAAGATGAATCCACTCAACTGTCGAGGTGGAGCTGCTGGGAACTATCAATTTCCTGTGTTTTAAATCAGGTAGGATGAAATAGTGTCAGGTTTCAGGGACTCCCTCCCCTCCCTCCTGAGGGTCATTAGGGTCTTTCTTTGCATGAGAGGTGTTTTGGTCCTGTGCATGAAGGTGGGATTGTTGCATGCATGGGCTGGAAACCTTTCTTGCGAGTCAGGGAAACAAAGACCCTAATGAGCCTCAGAAGTGAGGGGAGGTTGAATGATCTGCAGGTGAACATAAATGGAGCATCTCGTGCCATTCGAAGCAGCCTTGTGTGCTTCAACGGGTCAGCAGCTCGTATGATCCTCCACGGCGACTAGCTCACTCTGAATTTTGTCGTCAGTCAATAAACACAAAAAACGCCTGGACTTCAGCATCAAACGACAGTGTTGTCATTATTGTTTTTAAAATCTTAAAAACAGGTCCAGCCGCTGCTCTGAGTTCCAAGTAATTGCAAATGGCGGATTGGTTGTTTTGAAAACCTTCTCAAGGATCCAGTGACTCCGCCCCTTGACCAATCAGTGACCGACAGTGTTCTGACATCACGTTTTGGTGCCGGCTCGGCTCGCTTGGTACCTCAGAGAAGTGTGTCCTGAAAAAGGGTTCGGTTCCATGAAAAATTGCTTGTGGAAAAAAGCCTTGGAACCATCCTGAGCCGAGTCGAACCATGCCGAAGAGGAGCTATGGAAAAGGGGCTAAAGAAACATCTTTAGCTACAGCATAAAAATTAGGTTGTTGTTCATTTTTAGAATTTGCCATGTCTGTGATGACTGAGAATTTAGAGCAGCATCACTGATAGATGTCACGTTTGTCTTTTTCTTGACAAATTTCCTTTTTTCTTTACTACCGAGGAAGAACTTTCTGCCTCAACACTATATGTGCTGTCTTGTGATTCAGTTTCGTGAACTAAATGTTTACGAGATAACGCTTTTACTGAAGCAACATTTAACGCCACACTGCAGACTTCTTTTTTGCATGTGTGTTTTTAAAGCGCAGTAAGAGCTAAAACATTAATTCTTGTTGAGTCACAGAAAGCGTTTGTCAGATCTTTGCTCCGTGTTCAGGATTAAAGTAATCCATCGTTATGAAATATTAAAGTTTAAATCTCCCCGTGTTGCCCCTGAAGCAAATTTCTGTGTCTTTTCTGTCACGTCTCACTGACCTCCAAAAGCTCAGCCTCTCATTTTCATCCCCCCCCTCCCTCCCCCGGTCAGTGAGTGAAGGGAAGATTGATTCAGTTAATGAAAGAGAAAGGGATGTTCATGTGAAAGCGATAGTTGTGACAGCCAGTTAATCCTCCTCTGTGTGGGCAACTCTTGCTCCGCAGACCTCTGTGTGTCAGTCAGCATTACACTGCAAATACGGCATTCTGAGGCTGAGCAGCCCTAACCCATAAAATCTCTGCAGCCGTGTTGACGACCTGCATAATGTTGCACTAATTGGTTGCTTATATTTTCCTCTGCCATGAGTTTGGTTGTTATTACTGAGTTTAATCTCCAGTACAGCTTGGGTGAAGTGAGGCTAAAGGCCCCCCTGTTTATGTGCTACTTGTAGCTCATTTTCAAACATCTTGGAACTGCATGCACTCATTGATAATTCAAATCTCTGGAGCCAGCTGCAGGTGCTGCATAACTCTCTCATTACAGGCTGTTCTTTGTCTCCGTCCCCAGAGTTAGCAGGATCTCGGTGCTATTTTGCTTCTTGGGTTCATCAGTTTATTCTTACTAACCAGCAGCGCCTTGTGTTCGGCTCTGCCTTTTGTCTGACAGTTGATTCAGTAATTATCGTTGCTTGTGTTTCTGCCTGTCATCAACCGGGAGCCAAAACTACAAAACCAGCTTTTAACAACAAAGAGCAAATGAACCAGTTTCAGTGCAGATCTGGATCACGTTTGATCAAATAAATGAATGAAACGAGCGCATGTCACCCACGGCCTTGCACACCAACAATGCCACATGAGGTGGGAATGAGCCTCAACTTCTGCCACAGCTAATTTTCATTTCAATTCAGTTTATTTATATAGCACCAAGTCACAACAGAAGTCATCTCAGGGCACTGAACAGAAACATTCGTACATAAAAATAATAATTTAACATTATTTATCTGAGGAGCAGACTACTTTGAATTTAACTCCATCACAGAACTCTCATCTTGAGCAAGCATGAAGGCGACAGTGGAAAAGAAAAATTCCCTCATGAGGAAGAAACCTTTAGCAGAACCAGGCTCAGGACAAGAGGCCATCTTCGACCAGCTGGGATTGGTAGGAACAGATACACAATGGTAGGTCAAGAATCACATGTTAAGATGGAAATAGTATCAAATGAAAACTATTCAATTTTAACAATTCATTTAATGAAATGAGGTCAAATTTGTCCTCTAGTAGTTTAAGCTTAAGGCAGCATAACAAGCCGACCCTAACTACAGGATTTGGCAAAAAGGAAAGTCTTGAGTCCAGTTTTAAAATGACAATGTGTCAGTCTCACGGACAGAAACTGAACAAGAGAGGAGCCTGATAACTGAAAGACCTTCCTCCCTTTTGGAAACTCTTTTAGAAACTTTTGGAAACTCTAAGGACCACAAGTAAGCCTGGAGTCTGACAGTGAAGTGCTCTGTTAGGAAAATATGGAACAATAAGATCTCAAAATAAGATGGAGCTAGGTTGTTGAGAGCTTTGTAGGTTAGAAGTAAGATTTTGAATTAAATTCGGGACTTGACAGGGAGCCACTGGAAAGAAGCTAAAAACTGGAAAGACATGATCTCTACTACTAACTCCAGTTATTTATTTATTTATTTTTATTTCTTTATTCATTTCATAACAAAATAAAATACAGTTAAAACTCTGGCAGCAGCATTTTGGATCACCTGAAGACTTTTTAAAGAAGTATTTGGACACCCAGAAAACAAACCATTGCAATAGTCCAGTGTAGATGTGACAAATGTATGAACCAGTTTTTCTGCATCATTTTTAGATAAAATGCTTCTAATTTTAAAGATATTACGCAGGTGGAAGAAGGCGGCTCTAGTAATGTTTTTAATGTGGGGGGTAAAAGAAATGTCCTGATAAAAAATAACCCCAAGATTTTTAACATTAGAGCTGGAGGCCAGATTAATGTCATCCAAGGAAGTTGAAAGACTGAAAAATTCATTT
This sequence comes from Simpsonichthys santanae, assembly GCA_031762415.1. Taxonomy (NCBI): domain Eukaryota; kingdom Metazoa; phylum Chordata; class Actinopteri; order Cyprinodontiformes; family Rivulidae; genus Simpsonichthys; species Simpsonichthys santanae. The sequence goes on along the minus strand of JARVLU010000599.1, from coordinate 11,374,135 downwards.
CTGAGATGCTCAGGTCTAAAAACTAAAACCTCAGTCCCATATCTGTAAAACTGACTGAGATATAACCATTTTAGTGTTTTTTTTATGTTAGTTTGCTGTGGATGTAACTAATGATGTTGATGAAAAATAAAGCACCTATAGATCCCGTTAGGGTCATGTGGAGCCGATGCCTATAAGGAAACATGCTTACATGGGATAAATTCATATGGTGCACGGGTGCAAAGTGCTAACCATTTTATCCTCTACTGGTATGAAATGATCAAATTAAACGATTATCACTCTGTGGGAGTTGCATCACTGAACAAACAGCTCTTTTCATTTTACATAAAATTGTTTATTCTTGTTTATGAAAAGGGTTTCTTGTGACAACAGAACCTGTGTCTTGTGTCCAGATGGTTCAGTTTCATTGTCTTCTTGCTCAGAAACATCACGGCTCCTGACATATCTCATTACATAAAGAACGCTGACTTTAACACAGAACTCAGCTTTAAAAACGTCAGAAGGAAAACTGTCCTTTGTGAAAGACTGAAAAGGAATTTCATTGTCCTGCCTTTATAAAGATCAACACTTAATCCCTATATTCTGTCTTTAACGTGTTAATCTTTTATATTAGAATGTATTAGACACACGTCTAAGAAATAATCCTGTTCTAAATAATCCTGTTACCAAATCAAGTCCCAGCAGATTTTCCTGATTAATCTCTAGTGTAAGATCTAATCCAGCAGCATCCGTCGCCTGTTAGAGAGCAGTGATAATCCCACATCAGACCCGAGCCGTTAATCTTCTTCATAAGAGATGGATTCCTTTCACTATGATCCTGAACCGTACCAAGGAACGATGAAGGACATCCAAGGTCAGGCTCTGACCGTTCCATGAGACTGATCAGCACAGAAATGTTCCAGAAAATCTTGACTCTTTTTTTTAATAGTTTAATTTAAATACTTGTTTTATTTTTAAATTGTTTAAATGTTTTCTGTGTGAGGAGAAAAAAAAAACATTTTAGGTAAAATTTCTCTGATAAAAAGCAAAGAAAGAAACTCAGTTGTTGCTCAGCTGCATGTCGTTGGTATTTTGCCATGTTCGGTATTCAGCGCATGAATGGCTTTAGATTAACACTTTTCCCCGTGTGTGTGTGTGCGTTGTGTGTGTGTGTGTAACTGCCCTTTTCATGCGCCCTTATTGGTAATCAAGCAACATGGAGATCTTTCTGCCTCCAGAAAAAGGAACATATCCGTCTCCTCCAGCTCTCCATCCAGCCCCCGCATCACGCTGTGATTTATGTTACTTATTAGCGGGCCCCCACTGGCGGGGCCCGTCATCAGAATGATAACCAGGGATTAGAGGCCCGCAGGCTAATGATTGGACCGCTGCAGAAAACTGACCGTGTATTTAGCTGAGGCGTGTTTGTGTAAACTAGATTACAGGACACATGCTGAGCAGAGCAAATATACGAGACGGGAATGACATCCATAAACTCACATGAAGATTAAACACAAACTAAGGCTGTAAGCTGAGCAGCCTGAATTATAAATCTGTATTAACCTTCCAAACTACTTTTAATGAGGCCAACATGAAGCAAACATGGTTTAAATATGTTTTTCCACATTTATCTGAAATCCAGTGAGAAAACACTTGCAAGAAAAAATAAAATTGAGAAAAAAGTGGTTATTATAAACTGAGAGTTAAATATAGTAACCAAAAACTAAAAGCAGGAAAAAAAATGCTGGCCAAAACTAAAATTAACTAATGGGTAAGCTAAAATCTAAAAAAGCCTTTATTTATACAGGTTAGTCTCAATGAGCCTCGGAGACTCATTTACAAGAGAGGCCTGATTTTAACAAAGAACAGAAGAGGAACAAACAGTAATAGACAATACCTGATGCATGTTCAATAATCATTAATAGAATAATAGACAGTCATATAAAAAGCATGCAAGCGATTTCAAAATTCAGTTTTTTGTGTCACACGTCCGGGTCCTTCCAGAGTAATCGAACGCAGGTTGACAGATTGATGTTCCACGTCAGTGAAACTAACCTCCTCTATAAAACAGAAATAAATAAGTGTGTCTCGTCGGTCAGGTCTAGTAAAGTAATTTAACATTAGATCTGTGTCAGTGGGCCACATGACGTAAAATATATATATTTTTTGTTTCTCAAGAGTTTTTGGTTTGGTAATTTGTTGACGGTCCCTAAGCGAACCTTTGGAGGGGCAGACTGAGCACAGCTGACCAAATCAAACTGCCTGCATCGGATTGAACGAAAGGAAGACGCTGCTGAACCCACGGAGCACCAACATCCAATGTCCAAAGTAAAACAACACTAAATTCACCGTGGTCGTCTTCTTTTTCTGTTTTATAGGCGGCACGCTCTGCTCTTCTTCTTCTCTGGCTGTAACGTTAACAGCAGCGTGACCAGCTACAGTAATAATAGCTGTTGTTATGTGCAACATACTCGCACTTTCTACCCAGTCTCTGTAATAACAGTCCACGTGCAATATTGTTTTTGCATAAAACGCTAAAATCGGGGATATTTCCGGGGACAGCTTTAGCCGGGGTGGGGACAGGTCGTTCAAAATGGGGACTTTCCCCGGAAATTGGGGATGTCTGGGCACCCTATCTCAGTGGTTTTAATGGGATTTCTTTTTGTTGGTAAATGTGTTATTTATTTATTTATTTTTTTGAAAAACATTTTATAAAAACCAAAAGTCATAGCACTCCTTTCCTGAATGAGCTTTAGAGTTTGACACGAACAGCTAAAATGACCATGGTCTCACCTTGCAGTATTTACCATATTTGCACTGCTTCAGCTGCATGGTCCCTTACACTTTCTAAGGTCAGAGGTCATTTATCACAAAAAGGTGTGGAACGAGCTACCCTTCTGCATCAGGAAAGCCAACTTACTTACTGTTACTAATTCTTTTCTTAAAACTTTTTTTTTTTTTTAGCTTCTAACTGTATATAAATTTGGCCACTGGAGTGATCTTTAAAGTGCTTAATAATTAAAGCTGTATTGTACTTGCTTAAATTGTCAAACAGCATTTATGCAGAACTAGTTTGATGCTCTAACATTGTCCAGACAAATAGAAGAAAAATGTAATGTTCATTTACACAGAAAGTGACCTATATGCTTACAGAAAACTGATATAATTTTGCACATAAACCTGAAATCCTGGATGTTAGAGGCACAAATGAAATCTATGTTTGGGTCAGCTGTTGGGTAGAAGTGGCTCGGGGCAGTTTTCATGTGATGTTCATTTCCAGCGTTGTGGAGCAATGGCCAAGTGTGACACGGCCTCTGGCAGTAAAATAACCCAATATACGCCTCCAAACTGACAGGGATTGTTTCATTTATAGGGAAAGATTACAGTCTAATATCACATCGCACATCTGCTCCCTCTCAGAGCCTCCTTTTATTCAGTGTGTGCACGGTATGACTGTTGTGTTTGGACTATTTGGGAGGAACACTTTGTAGCATGAGCCCCCTGCAGCACGCGACCCTGCAATCCAATCACAGGAATCAATACAACCCTGGACTTTTATGGACAACGCCACTGGATTCCTGTTTTGAAGTTGAGGAGTATCACAGAGGCGATTCCATCGAGTCATTACGGGTTCAAGGGCAGATGTAGAACGATCAATAGTTCAGTGGTGCTGCCACATCAGGAAAAGGGAAGCAGGGATTTAAGAAAACTTTGTTTATTGTGGCTGACACTGAACACAAGAACTGAAACGCTCATGATTGATTATTTATTTTTTTATTTTTTCTAAGATATTAGAACCACAAGCTTTTGCTGCAGCTCCTCTCTGATGTGTTTGACTTTAACATTTAAAGATATTTTAGTTTTTTTGGTAGCTCAAACATAAAGCCCTTTGAATACCAACAACACTTTTTCTTCTTCTCTGGTTAAAATCAATCTCTGTTGAACAACACAGCAGTGAAGATGTTGGATCTTTAATCAAAGCAGCCAGACCTCCTCCTCCTCCTTCTCCTCCTCCTCCTCCTTCTCCTCCTCCTCCTCCCTCCCACTCCTAATGCTGATTTGCCTCATGTCATGCACGGCTATAATTTGATTTATTTGTAGCTTCTTTGTTTGCTTTGATTTATTGAGTCAACGTTTACGTTTGTTTTCGTTTTTCTTTTTCTGAAAGTTTATTGCGTCTATTTTTTTTTTCGACATACTTTGTGATATTTTAGCTGTTCATGAAATCTGCTCTGTGTTGTTTTCAGGGTTGGTACCCACAACCAGATATTTTACTGAAAGACACCACAACATATAGACCTGGCAGGAAATCAAACCTTACCCTCCCAAGATGGCTGCCCTACCACTGATCCACAGTCAGAGTCAGAGAATCTTTATTGTCATTTGCACCACATGTGGTACATGTGATGAAACAAAATTATGTACACAGG
>JARVLU010000599.1:11253503-11281671 GCA_031762415.1 Simpsonichthys santanae | reverse complement strand
TCATGAACATCTAACCAGAATAATCACTGTGAAATATTACATCATGTTGCTGCTGATCTGTTTCATGTTGCTGCTGAGCTGTTTCATGTTGCTGCTGAGCTGTTCATGTTGCTGCTGATCTGTTTCATGTTGCTGCTGATCTGTTTCATGTTGCTGTGTTCATCTGCTCTTATAAACTCATGTTCGTGCTGCTGTTTGGAGTAATGTTATTCTATGATATTAGTGTATTTTTAGTTGGTGTTTTTTTTCTTAGTTCACATCTTAGATCTTAGTAATGTTTTTCTTTTACATTTTATTGTTGGATGTAACTGGGCCCCTGTGTACATAATTTTGTTTCATCACATGTACCACATGCGGTGCACATGACAATAAAGACTCTCTGACTCTGACTCTGACTCTGAACTCACTGTTGCACCACTTATATTGACTGAATGGCTCATGTTTAACTATTTTTAGCTATTTCAGCTTTAATGTAGCATTTTGCTCATTTAAAAATGTTGCTTCTTTTAGCTTTTAACTAGCATTTTCATGTTTTTCGCTTCTAGCTAGTTTGTTGCTATTTTTAGCTTGTCTTTGCTTGCTTTAAATTTGGATTAGCAATTTGTTATATAGCATTTAGATTATCTTAGCTTCTGTTTTGCTTGTTTTACCTTGAAAAAAAAAATCATATTTCAGCAATCATTTCATTGTTCACACTGTATGCAATTTCTCAGTTTTTATATTTGTATGACTAGAAACATTACCTAAAATTTCTCCTGGGTTTGAAAATGCAAATATGCAGCTAATTGACAGCATAAATGAGTGCAGTCATGAAAACATAGGCCCTATCCAGATTTAGCCCATCAATGATAAAACATGTCACAATGCTCTCATCTGTTTGAACCTGTACCAGCCGTCCTCATAGGTAAACACGTATCGTATCGTATCACTTAGCACCACTGGCAGAGAAGATTCCATTTGATGAATTGGATGTTTTTTGTCAATTTGCATGAAGTCCATCTGAGTTTCAGAGATGCTGCAAGGCTGGGCAGCCAGATGTCTCCAAACAGCAGAGAATAAACCCATATAAATATTTAGAGAGAGAAGCTTTATTTAATCATGAAAATACACACTAGGGTGCAATAAATCTGTGTTATAACGTTGATTTTGTGTCCTACCCAAGCAGCCGTGGCAGGAAACTACAATAAAGATTCAGTCCAGGCCTTTCCTTGACTAATTAAAAGATAACTGTGATCCAATGTGCAGCACAATTAATAGGACCTTCGTCTTCCTCTAAAAGTCTGCACCGTGATCAATAATTCATTTAAACCCTGGCAGTTTATTCAAATTAATCGGGGTGGAAAAACAACATCTACAAGCCAGAGGAACTGGAGCGGGAGACGGGCCAGAGAGGAGGAGAAACGATGAGACAGGAAGAGAACAGGAGTCAGAAAGAGGTTCTGACAGCATGGTGAGTGAAACACAAAGAGTTGGAGAGAGGTAAGCTGACTTATTTCTCTGAGGACCCATGTGAAGTACTGAGGCCTCTGGCACCACATCACTCCAGCCAGCCTAATTGCGGTCCAACGGGAGTGGGAAAGCCTTGTACGGACCCAGAGGATTCCCTCAGATAAACAGTACCCGAAACCAGCAGGTCCATGTTGCGTAACCAAGTCAAAACTTTTCTCCTTCCCAGGATTTTGATTGTTCCTTTTTCCAGCCTTGCATTTTCAAATGAATAGAAAGGTATTATTGTAAATGAGTCTTTGAGGCTCAATGGGACTAACCTGCCTAAATAAAGGTTGAATGCATTACGTGCTGCAGATGTAGTTATGCTCTGCATTATTCCAGACTGTTGATGTTCAACAGCTCGGGTTGTTCACTGAAGTAACGAGACACAACTGTTTTACAACCAGGTAAAGAAGTTAGTAATTTAGCTGAATTGTCGGGGTTAGTGTTGTCGGGAAGAAAAGTGTAAATGGACTGTACTTACATACATGTAGTACCTTTCTATCTTATCAGGATACTCAGTGCTTTACACTACAATCTGTGTCCTCATTTACCCACTCATACATCACTCTACTAGACCTGTACAGATAATAATCAGAGCTTCATCACATTCATACACGATGGGACACACATCGGAGGCAGTGAGGGGTTTAGTGTCTTGCCCAGGGACATTTCAGCATGTGACTGCAGGTGGAATCGAACCGCCAACTCTCCCATTGGAGGATGACTGCTCTAACCACTCAGCCACAGTCACCCCTCCTGAAGTTTGTTGCTATTGGTGAATAGACTCCAAGTGGTTGCTGTAGAACGTTTCCAAGATTTATTATTTATTATCACAATACCTCATTAGAATGGAATTGGACCCTTCATCCATCCATCCATCCATCCATCCATCCAACCATCCTCTGGTTTTGGACTCAGATCTCGGGGGCAGCATCAGATCAGGAAGGTCCAGATCTTTCTCTCCACAGCCTCCTCTTCCAGCTCTTTGGGGAGGATTCTAAGGCGTTCCCAGACCAGCTAGTCTCTCCAGCAAGTCCTGGATCTTCCCCAGCGTCTGCTCCCAATTGGACACACCCAGAACACCTCCCTCAGGAGGTGTCCAGGGTCCAGCTTTACCAGATGTCTGAACCTCCTCAGCTGTCTCCTATGGATGTGGAGGAGCAGCGATTCAACTCTGCGTCTCTCCTGGAGAACTAAACTTCTAACCTGATCGCTAAGGGAGAGTCCAGCTACCCTGCAGAGAAAACCCATTCAAACCTCCTGTATCCAGTATCTGGTCCTCAGGACCACAGGTGAGCATATAGACTGCCCAGTAATCCCAGCCTTTTAATGCTCAGCTGTGAACTGCTGAGAGCTGGAGGTCATGACACGATGACAGTCATCAACAAATGGAATGATCTTTCAAAAGTCTCTAAATCATGTACAAACGTTTGTGTCTCAGTGATTTGAAGTGTGTGATGACACGTGCAGTGAGGGAGGAATGAAAGACTTAATGAGCTGTCACTTTTTTAAAATCACTCGTTATATTTGATGTTTTATTATCTGATGGCTGTTACCTCAGCCAGATCTCAGTCTCCGTGGGACTTCCTGATTAAATAAAGATCTAAAATGAAACAAAAACCGGTGCTGGTGGTCCTCCCAGTTGGATGAGTCTGACATGTCAAGGGTTGTGGTCCTCGACGTAATTTCATGGTCAGCAGAAGTCATCAATAAAGCAGATCGAGAAAGAAATCTGTTTTATCGATTCCTCGACAACTTTCCGTTGCTTCTCCCTGTGACAGCGCCTCATTACGTTTCTATACAGTCAGCAAAGATCTGAATTATTCACCTGTGTGGAGCGCACATGCATCCCCAGAGCGGTGTGTTCGTTCACAAATGGAGGGTGTCAAAAAGAAGCGTTATGAGTTAATAACATTCACCATCTGTAAAATAAAGTAGGAAATCTGAATAAAAATGGAGTCATAACTTTAATTTGCACACAATGACCGTTATTATTATGGGTCATCTGTACAAATAATAAAAAAATTTTTTTTGTGTATTTGACAATATGTATGTAAGAAGGTTTTCCTGATTGTAAAATAAAAACTGTTTTTTTATTCTTTATTTTTTTGTCCTGCAGGATAAAATGGTGCAACATGATATTAAAGAACGGATATGTGAGGCTGTAATTTGGATTTAGATCTAAATAAGTCAGACATGTTGTTAGAGCAGCAAAAGGAAATCTAAAGTTTAAAACTAATCATCTCTCTAAAACCCCAGCGTGTAAGAAAACAAAATGAAACCCACAGCCCTGCTCCACCAGTAGTTTAGTTCTCAGGGTTTTGTGTCCCATCAGGAGCTCGCTGTGAGCACCAACGTTGGGGTTCTTGTGAAACATCTGCTGGAAGAACAAAACCAGCTTTTGGTGGGAACTCAAGCAGAAACTGTGATCAGCTTGTCGCAGCTGGAGGTCCAGCCAGCTGTGCTCAGATGCCACAACATGAAACGGAGAAGATCCGGTTGCAACCCTTGGAGAGGAGAAGTGGCCGTTGGAGCTGTTGAAGAGAAGAGCTTTGGTGTTTTCTCCACATGTCTGTCTTTGGAGGATTCTCACGAGGGAAGCACAAGGACCCCACCGTCTGCTGGAGGTCAGGGCCTCCCTGTAGCCTTCATTGTCATTGTGTTGAAAAACAAGTAAACTGGACCAAACTGAACTGGAATGAGGTCCAGAGTTTCAGAACATTAAAAACTGATCTGGTCTCCAGTCCTGCTGCTTCCACTGGACCTCAGAGGTCCAGGATCAGGAGCTGCAGACCAACTGATCCTCATTGGGGGACCACCTCTGATCTGGACCCTACAGGTGTGTGTTAACAAAACGCCAAGATGGAAAGACATCAGCAATGACCTCAGAGAAGTAGCTGTTGCTGCTCATTAGCCTGAAAAGGTCAAAGGTCATTAAGAGTCCATTTTCTGGAGAGAGAAAGATAATTCACCCTGAAGGTCAGACTGTGCAGTGACCATACAGGCCTCAGTCAGCAGGTCAAAGGTCATGACATTATCTCTAAAAACAACATGGCAGCTCTGCAGGTTTGGAAAGTTTCATCTGATGGAACAAAAAGACTTCTGGACCAGAACCAGACCAGAGGACAGATGTTTACCCAGAATGCACTGCAGCAAACAGCTCTTCCTAGCTGTCAGCACGGTGATGGAGGCTGATGGTTTGAACTCCTGTCAGTCAGTGAGTGGACCAGAACTCCTCTGTAGACCAAAGGAGTCCAACAGCTGAAGCTTGGACCAAACTGGGTCCAACAGAACCATGACCCCAAACAAAGCAGCTGATCTATAACAGAACAAGTCGGATAGAACAGAACCAAGGTCCTTCAATGGTCCAATCAAAGTCCAGAACCTCATCCTGACTGAAACACTGTGGTGGACCTTCAGAGAGCTGAGCAGAACCCTCAATGATGGAAAGAAGAGTGGACGAGAACTCCTCCAGGACCATGAGAGAGACTGTTGACATTCTACAGAGAACCCACTGAGGGTTCTGCTGCTGGAAGAGGTTCTGTTGGGTCAGGATCTGGAAACAGTTTCTGTTTAATAAATAATGACTCGGCGGAACATATTGGTTTTGTTCACAAGATCATATCCGGATCATTTTAGAACCTTATAGATCTGATCCAGTTTATCAGCCTGTGTTTAAATGAATAAGACTAACAAGACCTGTTTTCAGTTTTTACATCTAATTAGTCATCAAAGCTGTCACCGTGGCAACAGACGGCCAAAGTATGATTCTGTGCGTCCATTCTACATGAGTGAACATGTAAATCTGTGAAATCCAGGAATCTGAATGATCCCGGGCTGCTGTTACACAGTCAGCCCGTTGGCTCGTTCTCACACACCTACATGAATAAATTATCACGATTCGTTGTTTGTGTGCGTTTATGGAGCACATTAAAAATGTCTTCCTCTGCAAATTACAGGGTTGGAAGTTCATTTAGTTAGAAAGCTAATTAGTGTGAATAAAAGATAGCTGGGGTCCCTCAGGGTACCCACATACTGTCAGGCTTTTCCTCAGAATTCCCCCACCCCCCAGCTCAGATCAGAGCCCAGAATTTCTGTTGGTGAGACAGAGTGAGTGAGTTAGAGCTTCCTGAAGGTTCCTGCTGTGGTCCTCTCTGTCAATCTGTCAAACCGAGGAGAAAACTGAATGATCTGCAAACCACAACATGAAGCTGCTCAGTCTGGTGACTGACAAGTCTTTTAGTACGACCTGAGCATCACGGCGCTGATGTGTGACGCAGCTGGACATCAGCTGGTGTGTGGCGTGCCCGTTGCATGATGGGAGTTTATTTTTAAGTCCAAAGGCTGAAAGCATTTTCTGTCCACTGTGTTGTGGAGCTCACCTCCAGTCAGAGGAGAAACAGGATCCCCGGAGGTCCAAAGAGTGAGGCGCTTTCTTTACAGATGTTTATATTCATGCAGCTGATGCTGCTTGTATGAACTACAGAAAAAGCATAAAGTTTAGATCTTTATTTTATTTTAAAAGGCTACGTTCACCCAGCAGCTCTAATAGTTCCGACGTGACGTCTCTGTGAGGGCAACCTGACCTCCATCAGAGTCCAGGTGAACAGGCCACGGTTCTGAAGCTGTGACATCACTTGCAGCACGCCCTGTTTACAGAACTAAATATGTGGGCTGCACATGTTGGGATCATTTCTGAATCAGAACTGATTCATTTATTATCTGACAGGACTGTTTGACTCAAACATGGCATCACGTGCTCTGGAACTGGACGGATCGATCCGTCACGTCAGCATCAACACGGTCCGACACCAACGTTGGGATCAGCTGTAGATTCTGTCATCTGGACTTGATGACTCGAAACACCTGGACTTCTGGAGTTCTGAGCTGTTACCTGCATGATGTCATGAATATAACAAATATTCGGATCAGTCCCTGAACCTCATTCAGATTGACCTCACGTGTCACACACGCCTGAGTCGGGTCAGGTTTGGGCCGTTCAGACTGGCATGAAATAATCGGCCTGTCCGCAGTGTGATCTGAATAAAGCTGCATCTCTAAACTTCTTCAGTGAACCAGCGTTCACACCTGAATAACTACAGACACCTGACAATGTCAGTGATGCTCATAATAATAATAATAATAATAATAATAATAATAATAATAATAATAATAATAATAATAATAATAGTATCTAATAAATTAGCATTTCCTGTGAAAATGCAGTGTGAATGCTTATTGCAGTAGAACTTGCTGATAAACAGCTGAAATTAGTTTAAAAAAACACGCTGCGATGTAGCTGAAATGGAAGAACTAGCCTAAACTAGCAGAAAAAGCAGAAATAACACATATTTGCTGAGATTTAAATAAGCAGAAATGAGCACAAAAAATAAGACATAAGCTAAAAAAAATTGGAAAAAAAAAAGTAGCTGAAAGGTACAAAGAAGCTACAAGAAGGAAGTGGAATGAGCTGAAATGAGCTAAAAATCTGGAATTAGCTGAAATGAACTAAAATTAGCATGAAACAGCTAAATAGTAGCTGAAATAGCAGAAATAGCTAAAACTTGGAGAAATAAGGAGCATAACAAGCTGAAATTAGCAGAAAGAAGTTAGAAGAAGCACAAAAATGTTGTAGTTAGCAGAAATAATCTGAAAGGAGCACAAAACAGCTGGAAAAAACAGCTGAAATTAGCTGAAAACATCTAAATTTGCACAAGGAAGCTGAACCAGAACAAAATGTGAAAGGAGCAGCAAAAGGTTGTAAAAAGATCAAAAGATTTGAAGGATGTAAGTTCAAGTAATTTTCTACGAGGAGAAAAAAATGCAAGAAAAGGCTAAATTTATCAAAAAGCTAAAGTTGAACCAATACCAAATGTCATAGCAGGATTGTCCTGAAAGAGCTGAACGTTTTGACTTATGATTTGTTGAAACAGCTTGAAAACTGCAGAATGAGAATCGTGCCGAAAAACGTGCAGAAGAAAAGTGGATCACAATAGTGTGAATGCTTCATCAGCGTTCACACAAAAAACATGTAGGTTTGAAGCAGTGGAGAGATGGAAAACAAACAGAGTACAAAATGAATGGAGGCAACCTGACCTGAGGCAGACACTTGTTGTTTTACACAAAAATATGAGCGTGAGTTGAACAAAGCTGCAGAGGAACACGTTGATGAGGGATGAGTTCATAACATCAGCTGTTACTGGAAAGACTTTTAATTTATAACACAATTAAACGAGTCCAAAGGGTTTGTTTTGTTGTAGGATTTGGCTCATTTTCATAGAGTTTAGTTCTATTTTCATTTGTTTTCTTCTCTTTTTGTTGATCATCCTGATATATTTCCAAATCAAGACAAACAACATCAACAAACACTTGAAACTGCGTTACTCGTGTTATTAAAAAAGCGTATTAAAGCAGCAGCTAACAGTGTTCTCATTAAGAATGAAGGTAAATGATTTTAAAAGCTTCTGTACCCGAGCCAAACATCATTTAGAAAAGAGGCTGTTAATTGTTTAATCATAAAACTAATAAAATGGCATGAGAATAAATACAGAAACGTCCCCGGTGAATAATGTTTGGAGAAAGCTTTGGTTATAAATCACAGTAATTAAATAAATGCTCACGTCTTCAGGCAACAAACACAAAGACCAATTTATGCTGCCAGGGATTTAATTGTCTCACTAATCTGGGGAGGCGATCCTCTGAATGTAAAATAACATTTTCATTTCATGCAAAGGTAAAAACATCATGTTTTCATTCAGTATTTTGCATTTTAAACTCTGAATCGAGCTTCTTAATGTAATAAAGTATCATTGTGTTTCTCATCCATCATCCTCACATAAACCAAGACTTCCTGCTTCAATCACACAATGGACTAATTTAACTCATTTCTTGTTTCAACAGACCCATCTTTGGACTAAATCAGTTTGAAGCCGTTTGTTTCTCTCGTTGTGTCTCAGTGTTCTGCTGACAGAGTCCAGAAACAGTCTGATTTGTTGGGGGTCAGTTAAAAAGTGGAATGGGCTCAATGGGAGCAGCATCGTCGAGTCTTTCTGTTCGGGCTCGATTCGACCTGGAGAGTCCGGACTGCAGGTGTGAACAGGGCCTGGTGTGGCTTGTCCTCATCGTTCACGTCACAGTCAGCAGGAAACAGACACCCTGTCGCTCCTTTAGGTCACGACACAATGACCTATCGTTTGAAGCTCTTTATAAAAAACATGCCTCTCATTTATTTACAAAAGGACAGATTTCATTTAAAAATAAAGCTGCAGCTTTCTTTAAAGCAATGCTTATCACCAGGACTTAATCTGAGCCAGATCCTGCCGGAACAGGATCCGGGAAATCTCTTATTTTGAGAGGGTGTGTTCCGGTAACTGTTTGCTTGGATCCGGTAACACTCAGACTTACTAATAATAAAGTTGTGAATAAATATGACTGCCTTGAACGAATAAAACATATACTGGACATGTAAACTGAAAACAATTACATAAACACTCGTTTTAAACACAACAGCCGCTTACGAGCTTCTTAATATCACAAATGAGCTGCGCCTTCAAGTAGCATTTTCGCTTCTACCCTTAAAAAAATATCCGCCCCTAAAGGAGTGGTGAGGGTGAATGCCAAGCTCACCAGGCAGTCGTATGTGGCCAGGAACCCACAGTAGATTTGTAATGGGACCCAAAAAATTTGACCAGACCTGGCCCAATCCCGTAGCCATCATTTCTGAACCTGACCTGAAGAGTTAACAGTAATTACGGGTCTGAACCTGAACACCTCCCCAACAATTTTAATTAAGCTTTGACTGCTTCTATATTTATTAACAGTCAGCGGACGCATGTGACTGAGTAAAGGGGGCAGAAGATCAGAGCTGAGGGGGTGTTTGTCTTTTCATGGCCATCAAAGTGCATTAAATCTCTGCTTCTGCCTGCATTCTGCATTTTTCAAACATGGACCCTGTTCTGACATGTCTACGAGGAAATTTTGTGATCTCACTTTTTTGGGTCGTTGGCTGCACGTGTCTGCTGAGTGCAGCGGCTGAACGTCCATTTGGGCTTTGATGGATCGCTTCCAGTATACTGTAGTCCCATCTGAAGCGTAACTGAACTTTTTTTTTTTTTTTTACCTCTTTCAAGGCCAGTCATGTCAAATGGACGTGGTTGTATTGCAAGCCATAACTGGATCATTAGCCGCACACATCCGCTGATGCAATCAAAAGCCGTCTGTGTTCCAGCATCAATCGGTTTACAAATTAAGCCCTGCTTATCACTCATCCAGTGACTCCTACGTTATTTTGCTAACAGAGAGACGTTTGAAGGCAAATATTGTTCTCTAATCAATTAGTTCTCAAAGTGTGTGTTGAGGAGCACCTTCAGCTACTACCACTGCAGATTTGAGCTAATCTTCACATTTAACTTGCTTGGAGCCATTTTATTGTTGCTGCACTGACTTAGCTGTGACGGCCATCTTAAACTGAGCTGACTCCAAATGTGTATCAGCTGTAGGTGTACATCCAGTGTTTATTTGTTTAGAGCTTCATTAAAATCTCTTCAGCGGTTTGTGAGATATTTTGCTAACAGACAGTTTGAAACAGTGAGGCTGTTTGTTAAATCTGTGTTTTATACTGCACTTATTTCTGTTTTATCTTAACGTTAAATTCTGCGTGTGTGCGTTTAACGAGCCGAACTGCGTTTCATGTGTTCAGTCTGCACGATGAGCTCCAGCAGTCTGACCTTTTAGAGTTCGTCTTCAGATCAAAAGCTCTCCTCAGCATCACCTCTGGCCTCCTCCACGTGATGCGGAGGACAACAAAGACGAGCTGCAGAAGGACACTCAGAGGACAGAGGAGGAAAGTGAGACCCGAGAAGCAGCGGTTGAGGAGAGGCCACGCAGGAGGTCATGTTTGATGAGAACTCTGGATCTCCTGCAGATACTCGAGGAGAAAGGTCAGATGGGCTCAGCCAGAACAGAAACACGGAGGAGGTGGGTGCAGGACAAAAGACCAGGCGGGGCTGACAGGAGGAGAAAGGAGCTCATCAACAGGAGGAGCAGCTCCAATTTAGATGGGTCAACAGATAGAGATGAGTGTGTGTGGTTGTGTGTGTGTGTGTGTGTGTGGGGGGGGGGGGGGGGGGTAAAGGGGGGGTTTAGATCAGCGTTGATCTTTTTGTTCAACAGTTTTTGATTTGTTGTCTTTGAGAGCTCAGAAGAGTTCCAATAAATAAGTATCATTTATTTCTTTTATTATTATATGACATCATTTATTTAATTGTTATATGGCATCATTTATTTTATTACTATGACATCATTTATTTATTTAATTATTATATAATGTCATAATTTAGTTAATTTATTATTATATGACATTTATTTTATTACTACAAAGTATTTGACGACATTATTTAATTATTACATGACTAATAAAATAAATAAATGATGTCATTTGACATCATTTATTTATTTAATTATTACTTGACATCATTTAACAATTTAATTATAACTTGATGTCATTTATTTTACATGCATTTTACAAAAGCTGCACTGTGTCCAACCTGGATCACTGAGTGTCTCATGGGCCTTTGTGTTTTTTGTTTTGTTTTAAAAGTCTTCAAAGTTCATGCTCAGTCATCCATGTACAAAATCCAATAATGGTCAGTCAGGTCATCTGGACAATTTTTTTGTTTGTTTGTTTATTTGTTTTGAAAGATGTTTCGCCCTCTATCTGGAGGGCTACGTCAGTCTGAGAAGCCCTCCAGATAGCGGGCGAAATGTCTTTCCACAAAAAAGAAACTGTCCAGATGACCTGATTAATCATCCTTGGTTTTAAAAGTCTTCTTTTCTTTCATCTTTGAATAAAATATTAAATATAGAAAATGTAAAATAATACATAAATTTTGTAAAATTGATAAAATGACACAAAGGTGCAAACACAAAAGTAATTTCAGCTGACTACTGTGGTCAGACAGCTGTGACAACCACCCCCATCACCCCCACACACACACCCGAGGAGAAGACGCTAAAGAAACTGGATGGATGGACTGATGAGGACCCAGCTTCATTTTGTGTTAAAGTCAGGATTAGGATTAAATCCCTGTCACCATCAGGTGCTTTCAGATTCAGCAGGACGTGTTTTAGCTCTGCAGCAGCTGCAGGTAAAGTTAACAGGAAGTGAGTCAGGTGTATTTTTAGTTGAAATGAAGCATGAGGTTTGATGACTGGGTGAAAACCCTCGGTGCTTCTGAACACGCTGAAGGACAACAGATCGGAACATCAGTTCTCTGGCTGCTGCTCTTTGTCTGCTGTCCTCTTCTGTCCTCGTCCGTCTGTTCTTCTCTTGTCCTTCATGTCACTAAGTATAACCAGAAACAAAGACAGGACAGTGAGTCCAGATAACAAGGAACAATCAAAATCCAATCAATTATTTACAGTCTTTTTGCCTTTGAGATGTTCCTTTATGTGTTCGTTGTGATCCCGTAATTAGATCTTGTTTTTAGGACGGTGGTGATTTAATGAAGGAGCATCAGAGTTTATTCAGAACAAATATCTGACTCATGCCCGCTAAATGCACGGTGCTGTGTTGTTTTGAAATAGTTATAAAACCTTTGGATCCTGGGTTTGATTTGTACTTTCAGTTTATTATTGTCGTAAATATTTAGTTGTGTTTTTCCTCTGATTTATTTTGAAATTCTTCAGCATGTTTTCTGTTAGTGCCTGAGTCAGTAGCCACAGTTAATCATTCATACCTGTTGTCCATCCATTCATCAGCCTCAGCTGCACTCACTCACTAATCACCCCTCCTGGCGTAAACATACTCAGGTCTCTGTTGCTTCCATGTGTACACCTCTTTTTTTTATTTTTTATTGTTTTATTTTTTTTTTTTTTTTTATTTTTTTTTTTGCTAGCTTTTGTTTCATTAATGGAATGATTGTTTACTCACTCAATTCAATTCAGTTTATTTCTACAACTCCAAGTCACAACGGAAGTCATGTCAGGGCACTATCCAGAAACATTCACATTCATTCAACCTTTATTTAAACAGGTTAGTCCCATTGAGCCACGAGGACTCGTTTACAAGAGAGACCTGAATATACATACGTATACACATACATTATAAAAGCCAATTAGAAGTCATCAGATTGTGTTGGCTCTTCACTTCGCCACAGTCTCTCATCCTGAGCAAGCACAAAGGTAACAGTGGAAAGGAAAATCTCCTGTTTAACAGGAAGAAACCTCCAGCAGAACCAGGCTCAGGACGAATGGCCATTCACTTCGACCAGCTTGAGTTTGAGAGAACAGGAAGTAGAAACAGACAGACACAGAGTGGCAGGTCCAGATGTACTTTCTATTAGAGGGAAGACAAAAACACAAGTTTAGACATAAATAATTACAAATACATACAGGTAGAGTCAAGGCCGGATTAATCATATGGGCTACTGGGCAAGTGCCCAGGGGCCCACGATCTCTAAGGGGCCCAGGGCAGTGAGGGCACAAGCAAAATATCTGGTCATCTTGGAGCCCTGCGCTGCACAGAGACTCTGCTGCGCTTCCGCTGTATTTGGGCCGCCCCGCCTCCTCCCAGCGCGGATCCTCAACGGCACAACATGTCAATCAACCCAGAAGGCGTGTCAGTAACTGACCAATCGACAACCTCAATTTGTCCCGAAGGTAAAGGCACCGTACCTGCTGACAAGCTCATCAGTTTTCTGTTTCTTGAAAAACTTGTTTTAATTAAAAAAATAAGTTTTTATCCATTGTGAGATGATTCTAGCAGTTTTGCAGTTTTTTAATCTATGTAATGAATAATAGTATGACTTAAAATCGTTCATAAAACAGGAAGGAGGCTTATTATCCCTCCTCTTTACAGTGAATGTGATACTTTGCTATAAGTATGACTACAATATATTTATGGCATCAGAGAAAGCTGAGCTTCAGTTATCCAAATAAAGTAAAATGGCATCAGCATCAAAAGAAGGATATGTTAAGTTTGAGATTAATCCAAGATTTTGTACTGACATGAGAAAAAAAAATGTTCGAGGGATTCATCTTCTAATTTACAACAGGCACACAAATCAACATCAAATTTAAACCTTCTTTCAAGAAACATGGCTACAGGATATATCTTATTTATCATTTTTAAATGATTCTCCTTCACTTTAGGAGATTTAGGCCATTTGACAAATTTAGAATGAGCAGAAGTCACACTGGTTCTATGATTTATATTGGGAGGCTTCTTGAAGGAATATTTGTTATAATCAGTAAATCCTTTGTTGCATACATTCATTCATCATCTTGTTGCATTTGAAGTAACTAAGTTACAGTCATTTAATTTTAATTTGAGCATCAAATCGCCACCTTTGAATATATAATATTTTTAATTAATTGAGCCAACTGTTGCTCTGGCTACTTCCTGTTGTGCCATTAGTGCTAAAATAGTTATAGAATCAAGTGTTTACTTGTGTATGTAAAACTAGATGTTTAACAATCAATAAAATACACTAGAATGCAGGAAATGACATCTACTTTATTCAAAGTTTTCTGGGGGAGGACCCCCATTTGGATTTTTATACATGAAAATTAACGTGATAGTTAGAATTTTAAGTATATTTACTGTATACAGTATTGTGGTAATTTATTCTGTATTTTGCCAGATTATGGTGATTTTGGGGTCGTGATGATGAGGCCCTTGAAGATTGTTGCCCAGGGTGCAGCGAATAGTTAATCTGGCCCTGGATAGAGTAGAGCAAGTAAAGACTACTGTATTATCAAATTACTCTCATATATGACTCAATGACTCTCAGCTACTGCTTCACCTGCTCTCGTTTCAAAATCTGTTAAATTATCACAGTTCCAGCTGTCATTGGGCTTGTTAAAGTTGACTAGCTGTGGCAGCCATCTTTAATAAACTGTTTTGCCAGAGCCTTACCTCTAATTAACATTTTACAAATTAAAGGAGGTTATTAGAACAAAGGATGTCCATCTGTTACAATGTTCATTAGAGCTCGGAGAGCATCTCACGCTACAATCTGCTGCACAGGACGTCCCCTGCAGCACATCAGTCTGTTTGAAACATCGTCCTGATTATCCCTCAGCGAGGAGAACCCTGTCTGAGGCGACCACC
This sequence comes from Simpsonichthys santanae, assembly GCA_031762415.1. Classification (NCBI taxonomy): domain Eukaryota; kingdom Metazoa; phylum Chordata; class Actinopteri; order Cyprinodontiformes; family Rivulidae; genus Simpsonichthys; species Simpsonichthys santanae. Next base: position 11,267,069 of record JARVLU010000599.1, on the reverse strand, counting down.
TGCTGAGCTTTCTGAACAACTCCTCCGATTCTGAACCATTCCTTAATTGAAGACACCGAGCGTTGATCTTTTTTGTCTTCTTGACGGGTCCAGATGTTGCTCAGACGTCACAGAGGACTCCAGGGAGCGGTTTGGACGTCCAGGCAGACAGGTGAACGATGACCTTCTGACTCGCTGAGGGACGATAAAACTAAAGCTGCTGTCAAACACATGACACAAACATCATCCTCCTCATGACTAATTCACAGCAAAAGTTTGCTCAGTCACGCACTTCTTCACAACTTGAACATGCTAAAGACACATTAAAGTAAAGCAAAGACACGTTAAGTGACGTTCTCATGAAATATCACGCTCAGAGTACGTGTTGGGGAGGACTCTCAGCTACTACCACAGCAAAGTTTACGTCAATATCTGTAACGTTACCTGTGAAATGTGATTTTAAAAAATAAATGTTTGTGTTACTTCTGTCAGTTTGTGTAACTCTGAGCCTCATTCTGAACGTTTCAGTCATTCTCACTGATCCGTTTTTTTCTCCGCACATTTTTCAGCTCATAGCTCGTTCCTCAATTTTTGTTCTATTTCAACAGTTCATGTCCCAAAACATTCGCTTCCTTCCTGACATTCCAGCTGGGGCTCCTGGTACTTGTGCAGTTTTGCTTTTTGAAATATTTAGCTTTGTCGACCATGTTTTTCATCATGAAAACAAATGGAGCTCTCATGACATCCTTCAAACCCTTTAGCTGTTTAGAACCTTTAACTGCTCATTTCAGCTGCTGTTCTGCCTCAGCTTTTTTTTTAAGATTATTTGTGCTTTTTACATGTACATGTGTACATTTTTTTCTAATTTTAGTCAATATTTTAATCATTTTTTTGCTCATTTCCTTTTGTGCTTCTTTCTACAAATTTCAGCTTTTATGCCCCTTTTTGTTCTTTTTCAGCTAATTCTAGCATTTTGTGATTTTTTTTGCTACCCCCACCCCCACCCCCACCCCCGTGCTTATTTCAGTTTCATTGTAACCTATTGAGCCTCTCGCTGCATATTTAAGCTCATTCTGTTAATTTCCATCATATTCAGCTTTTCAACTCATTTCTGCTGTTTTATGCTTTTATTGTTTTGATCTGTGCAGCTGTTCATCTTCTTCTCACATTCAAAGTTCAGTGATGAAACTGCAGCTTTCAACAAAAATCATTCAGCGATAAGAAATGGTTAAACAAAAACAATGGACTTCTATTCTGAAAATAGAATAGAAGAATAAAAGTCCAGTTGTTTTTGTTTTTTTTTTAACTATTTTTTATTGATTGTGAGCTGGGAGAATTTTCACCTCCACATTCACGTTGAATTTCTGGAAACGTAATTTATTTAGTTTATTTTCAAGCTTGTTTTTGTCTTTTGGCTTCACGTTTTAACAAAAAACGTGAGGACCACTTTTGGCCCGCAGGCCTCAATTTGCACCACATGGGCACTCTATAAGAAAACATGCATCGTGTTTCGTGGAAATCAATACCCAAATGCAAAATCAAAACAAATCAAAACCCATGCTCCAATATGAAAAGAACAAATTTATTCAAGACAAAACCAAACAAATAGCTGACGAGGCGGCATGAAATACTAATGACAACTGGAAGGAGAATCGTCATGCTTACAGGCACAATGCACAGATGGGGGGGCAAACAAAAAGCTGAAGAGAGCACTAAATAAATGAGGACAAGCTTTTGCTACTGCGAGCGGAACGAGCCACCCCTCCACCTTAAACATTATCAGACTTTAAAACTTCTTGAAACCAACCAAAGTTGTTCTTTGCCTTTCAACACTTTGTAAATTATTATTAATTTTTTTCTTCTTTTGGCTGTTCCCGAAGACGTATCAATCATTTTTATGCCGGATGCCCATTCTGATGCAACCACAGACCACCACATCCCTCTGTCTGGAGCAGAGAGCTGCCATCTTGGACATCTGATGGAGCAGATGGTGGGAGTTAAGGGTCTTGCTCAAGGGCCCAAAGTGGGGCAAATGAGGGTGGGGACAGGTGCGGGTGCTTCACCTTTCTCACCCACATTTTGATGTTGTCAGTACAGGGCGTTGAACCGGCGATCTTCCAATCACTGGCCCACCTTCTCTAACCTCTGCATCACCACTGCGCCATTATTATTTTTATTATTAGTACTGTATATTTTGGACTATAAGGCGCACATAAAATCCTTTAGTTTTCTCAAATATTGACGGTGAGCCGTATAATCTGGTGTACCTTATGTAATAATTCTGGTTCTGCTTATTGATCTCAAACCAATTTTATGTGGTTATTGTGAATGAGTTAAATAAAGTTTGACATGTTTGCTTGATGCGCCTAATGTATGAAAACAAACCCACTCATCGATATTGTGCCTTATAATTCGAAAAATATGGTATTATTAATTTATTTATTTAGTTGTTATTTAGTATTTAGCTATTCATTTTTACCTGATTTTTTTTTGTTTTGTTTTTTTGTAGATTTTATTGCTTATTTTAATTTTACTGTTTGATCAGATTTGATTTACGATCTGGTTTTATTTCTCATGTTTTGATTGTCTTTTGTGTTGTGCGAGTCGTGTTTCAGTTGATTCTGTACAGCTCTTTGGTCTGCTGTAGTGTGTTCAAGTGCTTTACAAATAAAGTTGTATTGAACAGCCGTCAGCAGAAACTCGGATACAATACATTGGGTGAAATGTTGATCCAAGATCGGAGTTCAGCCTTCCAAAATAAATAGCACGCAGCATAAGAACAGAACTGAACCAGTTTAACTAATATTCTTATCAGTATTAGGATTTTTAGAGGGCTCAGGGTGCACCTTACAGGTTCAGATGTTTACATACACGCTAAAAAAAGACAAAACCTTTGATGTCTCACTGTCTGACATCAAATCAGATAAAAATGTTTTGTTTTAGGTCAAAAAGGAGTCACAAAGTTACTTTGTATTTAGTTCTGTGAATAAAAATGGATAATTTTACTACTTCCTTCACATTCACAAGTATACATACACTGAGATGCTTTCAACCCATTTGAGAAAGCCCAGGCAGACATGTTGTGACTTTGGAAAATTTTGATTGGTTAGTTGACAACATTTGAGTTAATTGGAGGCACACCTGGAAACATCTGGTTTCAGCGGCAGAGACAGAGAAGAAAGGAAGCGGTGACTGAGTGGTGGAGGTCTGTTTGCCACAGGCGGGAGTGGTAAATATGTTGTTGGAGGATGAACTCAGAGCGTGGCGTGTTGAAGAGACCCCGTGAAGAGGGTGTGATTTCACAGGCCGAGTGTGAATGGCTAACGAGGCGGAGTGATGGAGGTGAGAGCCGACCCTGAGGTGAGGCAGGCTGCCAGATGAAAGCTGCAGGGTGAAGGTTGAGAGGAGATTAAAGCCAAACACTGACTGAAACCTCGTGCTCCATAACATTTTACTTTCAATGGCTTGACTTTAATCAACTCTACGCTTGAGTTCCCACCTCTCAAAACCAAGGATTTTAGTAAGTTGACTAAGAACGTAAAATACTGCAGAGCGCATTAAAAAAAGAGCTTTTGGACAAAATACAAAGTATTCATTCAGCCTGTTGTCATCAAGACCCAGTGCTTGTTGTGTAATACAGCTCCATGCATTGAGCAGATTCTCACATAAAGCCCAGGAAGAGTTCAGAGTCTTGAGCCCAGACTGTGGATCTGTGGTACCAAACCTCCACGTAACCCAACAAACCTTGTCCAGCCTTCAGAGCAGGACACCAGGACCTGGGGACATGCAGAAGGACAATAAATGGGGGGACATGTTAGTCATGGAGTTCCTCAAAGTTCAATGTTTGGAACAATACTCTTTACCTTGTATATGCTTCCATTAGGTGATGTTATTAAACAGCACAGGAAACATTTTCATTGTTATGCTGTTGATACACAGTTATATTTGTCCATGAAACCCAATGAATCCGATCAGCTACTTGGACTACAAGACTTAAAGACAGAAAAAATGTCTTAAAAACATAAAAACCTGGATGACCCTACATTTTCTGCTTTTCAATATGGCCAAGACCAAGGTTTTGGTTTTTGGACCTGAGCACCTTAGGAATAAATTTTTTCAGTCTTTTCAGTCTGTACCAGATACCTTGGTAGTACTTGCATTTCCTTTAGATGTCATCTCAGGGCACTTTACAGGAGCATTCAAATACACAGAAAAGCCAATTAGTAAAGTTCTGTATCTAAGGAATCCAGCAGACAAGTTGAATCTTGGCTTTGTTGCAGTCTCCCATCCTGAGCAAGCACAACAAACACAAAGGACGTAGATCATTACTACATATTGTTCTTTCTTTGAAAACTGTGAAATGGCAGGATCGGTTTGTCCCTCCGATATCTTCTACAGCCTGTTGCCAAAGATGAGACAAATATTTTGCTGGTCTTAGAGGAAATTTCCCCACTTTTAACAAGAATCACAGGACATTATGATAAAAAAGGTTTGGGTACAACACATGGGATAAACAGAGACTCTGGGATGTAAGTTGCGTAAAACCGCTGATAAAAACATAATTTTTATTTTAATATCATTCAAAATATGCTTATTAAATGAATCATTAACATTGGTCTGTCTTTACTTTATTCATCGCAATTAATAAAAAAAAAGATTACTCTTTAGTGAAAAGGCAGGTAAAATCTTGTACAGAGCTCGTTCAGCTGATGTCAGCGCATCATGGGACCTGTTCACCCGAGACCTCAGAGGAAAGGTTCCCGAGGTAAGTTGGACCCAAGAATCCAGAACAACTCAGGGAACTTGAGAAAATAAATTGAACCTTAATCAAATTTAAATCAAGTGTCTCTGAGGAGTGTCACAGGCAGAAGCGGAAGCAGAGGAGAACCAATAATGCAGACAGATTATACTGATGATGGAACAAAGAACAGGTGTAAAGGCAGAAACTGGGGAGAAATTAATGGTAAACCTTCACTCTTGTTACATTATCACCCTGAGTGGTTCCTGTTGAAAATGAAACATTTCTCTATAAATAGCATCTGGTGCTCAGCAGCAGCCTGCAGACTTCCACCACATCCACTGGTCCTCTGAGGGTTCACATAAGTTCAGTCTGTGGGTCAGAGTTTAGATAAAAAGGCTCCACTTACCGACACTCTGCCAGGTTTCATCCAAACCGCAAGTGGAGAAGAAGCTATTTAAAGTTAAAGTTTTCCAGTTTGGTACTGATCCAGCAGTTGAAAGAGCATCCTGGTTAGAGCTGGTCCCACAGGGCCCAGCTCGGGTTCTGGAGGTTTCTTTCATCTCATCAAAAATGTGGTGAAAGCTGGTTTGCGTGCCAACAGCAGTACCAGGTGTAGACAGGATCCAACGACCACTAATGGACAAAATACCACCCAGGACAAAGTGAGGACAGGTGGACAGGAGGTCCATTTTACCATTTATCCCTTTACATAGAGAGGACCATAATTTGAATTAAAGTCATTTTCAGTTAAAAAAAAAAAAAAAACCTCTAAAAAATTATCAAAGTTCAGTCTTTCCACAAAAAAGAAATTGTCCAAACGACCGAACTGACCAATATTGGATTTTTGTACTTGGATGATTGAGCATGAACTTTGATGTCTTGAACCACTTTGGCTGTGGCTGCCTGCCTGGGAGGAGTCGACAGGGGACAGGACAGTGCCCAGAAACCATCTTATCACCAGTAAACTGGTTGGTCCACTAAAGGAGTGTACTGCTTTGTGGGGAAAACAGTTTACATGGAACTCCTCAGACTGATGAAGTCCTCCGGATAGAGGGTGAAAAGTCTTTCCAAAAAAAAAATGTATATTTTTTTATCTTTTGACATTTGAAAGACTGATGTGTTTGAGAAGATAAGAAGTGGTTTATATAGTTGTAACATTTATTTTTAAAGCAACTAACCAACTAATTTATTGGCGTTTCTTTATGCAATGATTCAGGTCAATAATTGGAAATATAAATAATTTTATAATTTAGTCAGGGTTCTTACAGAAAACTTTTTTTTATTTCAAGAAGTGACAATAAGGTGTTTCTGCAGTTAAGCTACCCGTGAAGAGCAGGATGACCAAAGGGACTACAGCAGAGCAGGTCGGCCATGTTTGTGACATCTGTGACCTCCCAGACAAACTGAGGGTGGTTGGGGGGGTGCAGCCTGAAGGGTAATGGTGTTTTTTTTATTTATTTTTTATTCCTGCTGCCCTGCAACAGTTCAACCTTACTGCTGTCGCTGCAACTTTCTGCTGATCTGCACCTCTGTATGCAAATCAGTCTGCACCTCCAACATGACTGTGAAGTGATTATATTAGCATTCTGTTGCTCCAAAGATCAGTCAGCTCGTGATCAGGGGGAATTCAGCTGAGGCAAGTAGATCACACAGAAACATTCAAACATCTGTGTCCACCCATCACAGACAAGCAGGTAAGATGGGTTTTAGTCACTTTTTCCAGGATGAACTGATTCTGCAACGAATACAACTCCAACGAGTTTTAAAAACAAGTTAAATTCTATTGTTGGTGTCCTCTGGGCCACACTGGGTCAGAATAATACAAACAGACTCGAACATTCTCCTAAATCTGTTACTGAGTGCTGCTGGAGGTCCTATAAGGTCTTGTAACTTGAATAGACCTAATAACTTCCTGTAATGATTGACAGCGGCTGGTAGTTCCTGTTCAACATCACTCATTGGACTGACGGAGACTCATCAGTTTCCCTAAGATTGAAGGAAACAGGTTCTGATCTTCAGGAACCACTGGCAGCCGCCTTCGATCTTTGATGATCACGGGATCCTGATTTCTGTCTCTGTGTTGCCACAGCTGAAAAGTCCCATCCTGGAAAGGCAGTCATGGCTGCAGACCATGTCTGACTGACCATGTACCATGACTGTACACAGACTCAGCCCTAGTGGAGGTGCTGCACCCCAGATGTTGCCCTCCGTGAGTCTGGTGTGATGGTGAATGGCATTTCTCAGCAGTCTGCCCAAGGTCTTCCCAGGAGACATTATTGCTACCTGCTGCTTTCAGGTCATGCTCGCAGATGTTTTGTAGCATAGGACTGGGCGTCCTTTGGTCAGCTGTCAGCTTGCCAAACAGTGTTGGTATGTGTCCATCATCCATGCATCGCACATTGTAACTTTATGGTGGTGCGTAGGAGGAGAGCTAGCTTAGCATTAGCAACACGTGATCCGGCGTAGCTTGGAAAAGAGCAAAAGAAAGTTGATTCTCACTATTACATTACTTAGAAAATCATACAATGCCAGGTCTCCACGGCGCTAAGTCTAATATTCATACATGAATGTATAGAGAGTATAGTATATGGAGCTTTGCTCGGGGGCCTGGGGTGGGGCGAGTGAGGGTGGGGGCAGGTGTGGGTGTTTCACCTTTTCCACCCACATCTTTTATGTCGGTGCTGGGGCTTGAGCCGGTGATCTTCCGATCACAGGCCCGTCTCTAACCTTTGCGCCACCACTCCCCCTGTGTATCCTGTGTCATCTTGGGGTTTGGTGCCATTTTCAGTTTAGTGCGTCCTCTTGTGGTTGGTGACTGCAATGGCTCTGCAGATGGTTCACTGCTGTTCCACAGTAAGACATTTACTTTTGCATGTGTATGAGACAGAAGTATGGAAGCCCATTTTCGTCATGAAAGTAAAAATAAAAGCCCAATAGAAAGTCATAATTTTGAGTTTTAAAGTCATAATTACAAGAATAAAAGTCACAATTTTGAGTTTTAAAGTCATAATTATGAGAACAAAAGTCATAATTATGAGTTTTAAAGTGATAATTATGAGAATAAAAGTCATAATTATGAGTTTTAAAGTCATAATTACGAGAATATAAGGCATGAGTTTTAAAGTCATAATTGTGATTTTTATTCTCGTAATTACAAGTTTAAAACACATAATTGACTTATATTCTCGTAATTATGACTTTAAAACTCATAATTATGACTTTTAATCTTGTATTATGACTAACTCTCATAATTATGACTTTTGTTCTCGTAATTATTACTTTAAAACGCATAATTATGACTTATTCACGTAATTATGACTTAAAACTCATAATTATGACTTATTCTCGTAAATATTAATTAAAAGTCAAAATTATGACTTCCTGTTGGGCTTTTATTCTTTCTTTCATGGCGGAAATGGGCTTCTAGAAGTGCAGGACACACCAAAGATAAATGCTGTTTGGTTGATTGTCTTCTGCAGAAGAGCAAATAAACAGTGAAGAAACAGTATCAGTCATTTGAAGAAAATGCATTTTTACAGTAGCACCGTCATGCAGGGTTAAAGTAAATGGAACAATGAAGGAAGAAGACTACCTCAAACCACAGATGGTTGAAATTGGACACAGTTGGGTCCAGCAGGACAATGATCACAAGCACTCATCAGAATTGGATTCTGATCAATAAATCAGGCTCACGTTAAGCTTTTACAATGTCCTTCCTAAAGACACGGGGTCAACCTGACTGGACATTTGTGGACTCAGAAGAAACCAGGAAACCAGCCAGTTCAACTGAAAGAAGAGTAGCCAAAATTCAATCAAAGTTTTAATTAATCAGAACTTCATGTTCATCATGAGTTGATGAAACGTCTGACTGTATCTGTAGTTTATTTGTATCCTGCACCAGAAATGTTATCTTATTGTATTACTTTCAGAAAAATATTTTATCTTTTAAAAAAAGGTTGCTGCTAAAAGTCAGATTTGTGTCTTGTTCAGTCAAAGTGGATAAAGTCGTACTCTGCGCCTTTCCATGGTCTGGGGGTTCCCAGACGGGTAGGTGGTGAGGACAGATCTCTGACTGTGAGCAATGAGCCCTGAAGAATAGAGATTCTAACCTCGGAGAGCTGCTGAGACGTGGAGGACGGAGGGGATGAAGCAGAAGAAGAAGGAAATTAAAGTTGCAGAAGGGGGACTGGAAATGACTTGGACTTTGTGAAAGCCACACGCCGAGCCGCTAATAAGACTTGTTGCACAGATGAAGGCTGAAAAGGGCAGGAGGAGGAAGAGGAGAGGAGAATTACTGAAGAACAGCAAGTTGATGATGGGAATTTGTGTGCACATGCAAGTGTTTGTGCTTCTGTCTATTAGCAAAACAACACAAACCACTGCATGACTTTTGATTAAACCTAGAGAAAATAAATATTAGATGCACATCTGCAACTAATTAGCTTTTTTGCATTGACCTTGTTCAAGGAGGCTGCCACATGTGGCCCGCCTTCAAAACAATAAAATGTCATAACTCAGTCTTTTTTTTCCAGATGTGGAGCTAAAGTCTGGTGTGGTAGTAGCAGAGATAGATCCCTAACACGTGTTCTGAGTGCTCAGGATCTTTGTCTGATCTTTGACCAATAAAAGGAAATAAAATGAATTACAGAGTCACAGAGAATGTGTTGAAGGATCCGTTTGGTAATAATCAAAGTTTAGATTCTCATTTTGGCGTTTTAACAAGGGGTGGCCCAATACTACGTTCTTCTGACCGAGTACAAGCACTTTAGTTTGGGTACGTGGCGCCAGAACGGGGGGTCATTGGCCCCCCACTTTATGGCCCAGCCCATCAGCTGGTCCCAGACATTTACACAGGCATGCGTTCTGCTGTAATTTCCTCACCCAGTAAGAAAGGGATGCCAACTCATTTAGCAATAAAGTTAATTTACCGGTAAGTAAAACTGCTACAAACGTGTAAATGGGAAGATTAGTGCTCCCTCACACTTTGTTGCCTGCAGTCAAAGGGCTCTTGCACCCTGTATTCAGTGGTTAACTGGTCGTCACTAACTTCACACAGACTCTCTCACCGGTACATTTTCATCTTTGAATCACTCCTTGATCTGTTGCCTTCATACATCTCCTCCTACATGTCACGTCGTCAGTGCAGCTACAGCGTGCACTCTCAAGACATCATTACCTGCAGGGTCCCCTCAGTGCGGGCCGAACTTGACTAAAGGGCCTTCTCCTACTCCGCTCCTGTTTCCTGGATCATCTTGCAAAAAGATCTGAAATTGTCTACTTTGATTTTAAACAATTGTTAAGTTCAATACAAAAATCAGTGCAGACATGTTCCTGTTTTTAGTGCTTTTACCAAGTTTCATGATGTAACTTGATTTCATTTAGTTATTTATCACGACTTGTATTAACTTTTTATTTTATATGCATTTTATGGCTGTTTATTCTTATGTGTATCTTATGTGTGGTTTTGCCTAAAACAGCTCTCCATTGAAAATGAGTCCTCGTGACTCAATGAGACTAACCTGCATAAATAAAGGTTGAAAGAAACTCTGATCTCAGATTTTACAGAAATGTCTGTGATTTCTGCTTACGTAGATTTTTGTGTCCATCACAAAGATTTAATATTTTTGAAAAATTTTCTCTGGCAAATTATATGAAACCTCTCAGCTTGCATGATAAAAAGATAGACTATGTAAAAATAAATCGCTGGAGTCTTTGTTGCCAACATTTCTGGTGTTCTTTTGGAAAACGGAGGCGTAAAGAGTTTCAGTGAACGGGCGGCTCGTTGACAGCCACTTCGGCTTGATCATTCTCGTTTGTCGTTTCGATGGAGTGAGAATAATTACTTTCATAATCATCATCACTTCTACAATAAAACCAAACCATTAGTTTTGACTGTTCAAACAAAAATATCTAACAGGAAATACATAAATGGGCTGCTGGCGTCCAAATGTTAAACCAACAAATGTTTCCTGCAAAGATTTGATGACAAGTTTTGGTGGACAAAATCTAATCAACCTCCTCCACACTTGGCAGTGCAGCCAAGAAGCTGTAATAGAGAGAGGGAGTGCAGCATGGTTCTGCACGGTGGAGTCTGCGTGCTGCTCACAGGGATAATGATCCGAGGCCGCGGACGCCATTAGTGAGTAAGTAGCTGTGTGGACACCCTGTAACCTCCATGCCTGCTGTCATTTTGATAAATATGCAGCACAGACAAATGTATGAAACAACTTTCTGCTGCAGACAGAGGGGCAGTTTATTAGAATATTTTGCTGACAATTAAAAAAAACAGTATTTTAAAGTTTTCTGAGGAGGATAAGATGTCTGTTAGTATTTATATGTAAATACTGTAATGATATATTCCTCATAGCAAGAAGGTCCTGGGTTCAATCCCCGGTTGGACCTGGGTTTTTTTCTGGGCTGAGTTTGCATGTTCTTCTCGTGCTTGCGTGAGTTTTCTCCGTGTACTCCGGTTTTGTCTCACAAACCAAAAACATGCATGTTGGGCTGCCTGCAGGCCCAGGCCTCCCTTGCAAAAGCGATCTGTTATTTAAATGGGATTTGCCTGGTTAAATAAAAATTAATAACTAAATAAATAAGTATTTCTGACAGAGTGGAGTATAACTTCCAGGGACTGAGCCCTGAGATTCAGGATCTAGACTCTGACTGGATCGTTGCAGCACTTGGGTGAGTTGGTCATTGCTGATGTCTTTCCGTCCTGGCTGTCCTTTTGGGATGTAAACAAAAACATAAACTAGGATAACTTGTTTTAAACATTATTAGGGTGAAATTTGCAGCAACTTTAGTCATGATTCACTGGTTGTTTTAATCAATCTTTTTTCAGGCTTTGTTCTTAAAAAAAAGGGGGGGGCATGTATGGAAGTAGGAAGTGATGAGACGTTGCTCCACTTTATTTACAAATGTATTTATTTTTGTACGTTGTGACCCGTGAAGAGCACAGTCTGTTAATGGTTATAACTGGAAGAGCATGAAACCAACACGGTAGAAGGTAAACATGACATCCGTTTGTGTGACGTGCACGTTCAGTTACAGCCAGAAAGCCCAGCGGCTCCCGGTGAGCTGAACTCACCCCCCGAGTCTCTCAAAAAGCTGATTCGTTTGGGTCTCCTCAGCAAAACCTTCTCAGAAAGACTTCCTGCAAAGCCGACTCTTTCAAGTCTGCTTGTTTTCACCTCACTTCACACCGTACGAGTCGGGCTCTTATGAAAAAAGCTCAGCTCACGCTCCACCGGCTCGGAGGTTTTAAAAGAGAAAACATTAATAGTTGCTCTGCAGCCCGTCCAACCATACGCTGGCCTGACCTCGTTCACCACCTACACATTTAATCATGGGGAAAGTTTGTTGTTAGCGGCGAAGCCTTTGTCCCACATGCAAATTGAAAGCTGTGATTTTCCCAGCGGATGGAGGAGCGGCAGCTCTTTGTTTGTGTGAAAGCTTGGAGGAAAACCAGCTTTTTCATGGTCTGAATCAGGCTTTACATCCTCCTGAACTCCTCTGGAGGGGAATGGGATCCATGTGGCATTCTTTTGAGCCAAACAGACACGGATAATTACATCTTCCCAGTTTTCTGCTTTGTTTTTCCTCCTGCTTGTGCATTTATTGACCAGCTACCTTTTTCCTCCGGAAGTCAAGCTGCCAGCGATACACTTACGTTATTAAACTAATTTATTATTTCATCTAAATAAAATATTTCCCTCCACAAATTGAAAGTAAATGTATAAAAACTGACCGTATTAAAATGTGTTGGTTGTATGCATTTAAAAATGAACTTGTTGGATATAAATGTTGTTGTCACTTCTAATTGTCAGAGGGTCTCAGTGTAAATATGTGGCATAAAAGCTGGCAGGTGATAAGCATTCCCTCAAGATTGCTATTTCTTTCATTTTATTTTAAATTCAGTTTGAAGCTGAAGGATTTATCTTGAGATTAGAAATGAGTTCTTCCAGTTATGCCACTTTTGCGCTGCTCCTACTCAGCCCCATCTCTGCTCAGATCAGCCTGGTTTCCATCGCACTTCAGGACCGGTTCTGGAGGCATGTCCAGAATCCAAAATCCTGCTAATGAACTTGTAATGAAAGTTTAGTTTACCATTAAGAGAGTTCTGCGAAGAGTTAAACTCAAAGCAGTCTGCTCCTCAGATAAATAATGTTAAATTTTTAAATATGAATGTTTCTGTTAACTTATTTTATAAATGAATATTTCTGTTCAGTGCCCTGAGACGACTTCTGTTGTGACTTGGCGCTATATAAATAAACTGAATTTAATTAAATCTGATGAACCAGATTCTACAAAAACATCCATCCATCCGTTATCTTTTACCCGCTTCTTCCATTTTGGGTCACGGGGGTCGTCGGTGCCCATGTCCAGCAATCACTGTGCGAGGTGCGGGGTACACACTGGACGGGTTGCATGTCCATCACAGGGCCACATAGAGACAAACAACCATTCACTCTCTCACTCACACCTAGGGACAATTTAGAGTCACCTATCAGTCTAACATGCATGTTTTTGGACTGTGGAGGAAACTGGAGTACCCCGAGAAAACCCACGCATGCACAGAGAGAACATGCAAACTCCACCCAGAAAGGTCCCTGGACTGAGATTCGAACCAGGGACCTGCTCGCTGAAAGGCAGCCACCGTGCTGCCCTCTATAAAAACATATATGTTTAAAATTCCATATTTTTCTTCATCATTTGATGTATTTGCACTTATTGTGTCTACTTTTATTGGTCAGTTTATTTGAATATATTTGGTTTTGTTTCTTGTATACAGATTTTATTTTAGTGATTTAAGTGATGATCAGTGATCAGTGTTATTTCTCACCTTA
>JARVLU010000599.1:11221697-11232133 GCA_031762415.1 Simpsonichthys santanae | reverse complement strand
ATATATATATACAGTATATATATATATATATACAGTTTATATATATATATATATATATATATATATATATATATATATATACACACAGTAGTCCCTCATTATTTGTACGGTATATAGTGTATAAACTAACATCCATATTGGTGAGAAAATGTGCCAAACAGACGTGTGTTTGTGTTTCAGAGGGACCAAGCTTTGCCTATGGCAGCTTTCCATTTTCCTTTCCCGGTCTTGCAAACTGAAAAATTTAATATTTTCTGGATGTTTCTTCGTATTAGACTTACAATCGTTCACAACTACTTTTTATCATGTCAACGTCTCCCCAAACAAATATGTCAGCCTCCTTTGTACAGTGTGTTCACGTGACCATGTACCTGGCTCTCCAGCTTCAACAGTAATTTTCCCAGAAAATCAGAAATGCAGCAGAACAATATCTCCTCAGTGAGTCCAGTGGCAACACCTTGTCAGTGAGGATAAACACAGCAGAACCTCGTGTGATGCACTGTGTGACAAGAAGCCCAGCAGAGGGAGGAGTGTGGTCCTGGAGGTGTACCCTGACCCACCCGTCAGCTGTCATACAACACACACACACTCCTTGTCCTGGACCTGTGTCTGTGTTTTGTTCCTGCTCTGTGGCTCAGAGGAGAGGATCACTGACCTGTTTCCTCCCTCAGTCGAACAGAATGATGGCAGGAAAAAAAAGTGTAGTGTCAGTCGGACTTCCAGGAGGGGAACTGTTCTGTCCAGCTTCTTTAAAGAGTAAAGCCGATGGGACGTTGAGGACCCTGTCCACACTGGAACGCTGTCTTTTCAAAACAATCTTTTTCATCATAAACACAGCAACAATTCTAACTAGAACTGTGAGCGGTTCTTACCAGAGTCCAAGCCACTTGATGCATGTCGACCTGAACCAATCTCATCCCAGCTTTTCTTAATGTTTTTAACTACAGACATAAAAATGACGAGGAGAAACTATACAGTCAGAACCTAAGGTCACAGCAGCTTTTTCCACCAAATTCTAAATCGTCTTTATTCTTCTTTAAGATATTCCATTTTCATTGGACCTCCTGGAGATTGCTTTTATTGTTTTTTTTTTTTTTTTTTTTTTTTTTTTTTTTTTTTTTTTTTTTTTTTTTTAATCGATCTATCGTATTAGATTAACTCTTACTGCACCAGAGGAAAGGGTTAAAAACTATGATTATCTGCTGAGAGCTCTACGTTTCAGTCTGTGGGTCTCCTCACAAAATAAACAAATAAATAAATAAAAACAGTGGGGGGAAAAAGTAAGGCAGGCGAGATGTTCAGACGAGTATATTTATTCATAAGGTGCACAGCCCAGCCATGCATGAAATACAAATACTTCCTGTTCATCACCTGCAGAGCTGCACGGAGAAAAGACAACTGGATGTAATGAGTTAAAAAAAAAAAGATGGGAGATTATAAATCATAAAGACAAACATGATGTTGCTGCTTCATCTGAACACAAACAACTGATTCTGTTTGGTGTCTAGATGGAAGATAATTGTAAATTTGATAGACAGGTGCAATTATTCAATCAGATTTATCAATCAATCTGTGCGTGTGTGTGTGTTTATTACTCTCTAAACCACTTGTCGCTCCTCTGCGCTGTGTTGAAGCAAACAATGGAGTGTCCCTTTTCAACATTTTATTTCTCTACTTTACAAAATAAAAATGTATTCTTTTTCACGGCTCATCATTGTCCTTTCTCTTTCATCCCATAAAGAAAGTAAAGATGTCAGAATAAAGCTGCACAGCAAAGCAGACGACTTCAATTTGTTGCTGAAAGGACAAGTTCAGAACTTGGTGAGTTAGAGAGAAAAGGTCAGACTGAACAATGTTGCCTCTGTCCGAGGTCAGAGCAGTCGTCCTCCAATGCAAGAGCTGGGGTGTTCAAATCCACCAGTCACATGTTGAAGTGTCTCTGGGCAAGACACTGAACCCCTCGTTGCCTCCGATGTGTGTCCCATCAGTGTATGAATGTGATAAAGCTCCGATTAGTCTCTTTAGAATGATTTGTTCAATTAGCTTCGTAGAGATCTAGTAGAGTGCTGTATGAATGGGTAACTGAGGACACAGGTTAAAGCACTTTGAGTGTCTCAACAAGATGGAAAGGCTCTAAGTACAGTCCATTTACACCTGCAGGAGATTTTCTCTGATGGAAAGTCCAGAGATACAAACCCTGCTAAATAATATTTGTACAAACTGTCCAGATCTGCTTATGTTGTCCTCTAAAGTAAAACTCCGCAGATGAAACTATGAATGTGGGGTTTGCTGCCAAGGTGGGTACAATCTGGACAGAGAAAAATATGGACAACCAAGAAGACAGTTCTGCTAAAATAATAAATAAATAAATAAATAATCGGATTTTTTTTTTAAACTGGTCAGAAATGGCTTGTTTCTTGTCCACATCTGTTGTTTTCAGCTCTTCAGCCTCAGCTGCACTCTTTCACTAATCACTCAGTGTAATTCAGTTTCATGTGTGAACAGATTGTAAAAGTGTGGAGATAATTCAAATCAGAGCAGTGCACAGATCTGATTTTTCAATGTTTTTGTTAGTTTTAGTTTTGCACGGCCTGTCAGCTGAATATTTATCTGAACTTAGTCAAACTGTGAATCTTTGTCCTCTGAACAGCTGCAGTTAGACGATCCACTTTCCAGATTTGTCCTTGATGGAGACTCTTCTGATGTGACCAGAACTTGTGGAATGATCACTTTTGCCTCAGGTAAATACAGCATTGTAGTTTAAATTTTTTCTTAAGACTCATTTGTTTGTTTTGGTTTTTATGTAATTCGCACATTATATTTAATCATCTCCTTTCTGTTCAAACTTTATGTTTATGTGTGGTTGTGCTTTAGTTTTAATTCTTTTTATGGTTTTATTGTGCAGCATTTCAGTTTTTTAAAATGCGAACAATAGATAAAGTTGTGAACAAACATCATTTAAATATTTATTGAATGTATTTTTTCAAGAAATCTTAGAATAAATCCATTTTAATGACTCAGGTTCATGTTTGAAAAAAAAAAAAAACACGTTCTCCGAACTTAAATGATGTGAAGTGACGACTCAGCGTCTGACAGCTCCGAGAAAATACAAGAAAAAGAAACAGATTCTGTTCACAGCTTTCCACCTCCTCACTGTCATCAGGTTTCTTTTCTCTTCAGCTTCATGACAGAAAAGAAGACGTGAAATAAGAACGAGAATCTGTTGAACATGGGAGGATCATTGAGGTCCAGATGGAGGTCTGTAGTGGTCTAAATCATCAGAAACTGTTGGGAACCACAGAGGATCTGACCCAGCAGACAGACTCTGATTGGTTCTAGTGACCTGAGTCACTGCCAGCTTTAACCAATCAGGTGTCAGAGGTTAACGAACCACATGTCACCGGAGCCAAATCAGAACCAGAGCTGCTGGGTCGTTTCCACTCATCTCTCCACTCACTGCAGAACCGCAACGTTAAAAACTTTTAAAACTGCAAAAAAAAAAAAAACACCAAAAAGAACAACTCTGCTTTAAAAAAAAATTCTGACATCAATCAATAAGACTTCCACTGAGGAGACTGATGTTTTATAGGAAGTTAACTGAGAGCTTAAAAGCAGTCAGTATGTTACCTGCAGCAGACAAACTCAATCTCAGTTTGGATTTTCAGAAGGAAATTCTCCTGGAGTCAAACAAAATGTGAGTCTTTAAAGAAACAAATGGTAAAAATAAGTCTTTTTAATAGCTGTTTGTATGAAATGGATGTTTGTTGTCATCTTTTGTTTGTGTCAAATAAACAACGTTTTACTGATGGAGACGTGATCCTGAGACAAAAGTCACGTTTTCTGTTTCAGACTTGCTGAGCTCGGGAGAGTTTGCCTCCAGTGAGTCATGCTGCTGCGCTTTGAGCGCACAGTTTTTTAAAATCTCAACTTAATCATGTGCACAATGTGCAAAGCTGCATCTTGCTTGTGCATATTTCTTGTTGCGCAAAACGATTCCCTAAATGCTTCAAAAATATGCTTTTACCAGTCAATCTTTTGCTTCTAGCTAGCATTTTCCTACTTTTACCTTTTGGCTACTGTTTTACTACTTTTAATTAGTGTTTTTGTTATATTTTAGCTCTCTTTCAACTTATTTTAGCTCACATTTACCACCTTTTAGTCCATATTCTGCTTGTTATACTTTAAACAGCTCAATTTCAGCTTCTTCAGCTGATTTCATTCAGCTCTCTGTGATTTTACAGAAAATACCATTTCCAGGTTTTAAATTATTTGAACATAATCTACTGTCCTGTGGTTTAAAATGTAATTCAGCTTCTTCACAGAAGAAATATCTATTAGTCGTGACAATAATAAAACGTGACCCCACATAAGTACTGAATCAGATCGGCATCCACGGTTCTGGTTCTGTGTTTACGTGGTATTGAATCAGTTTCACAGCACTGCTCCACGTGGACCTTCTGGGAGACACCAGCTGCAGAAGATCTTACTTTCATTAAATCACAAACCAGAACTTTTGTGGCTGTTTTGAAACGTTGAGGTTGAGAACCTCTCTTGGCTCTGGCTTCATTTTGTTGCTCTCAGGCTCAGTTTAATTGCCCGATTCATGTTTTTACTGAAGCACTGACATCCACAGAGGATTTCTTCATGTAGGCTGCTGGATGTGGACCTCATAGATCCAGGCCAGCACAGACCTCCGCAGCTCACCTCACCTCGTCTGCACAGAAACCCCAAAATTACAAAGTCTGAGCAGCCATTCCTAATAAAACAGGCTGATGAACCACCATTCATGCCTTTAAAAAGAGAACTTTCAGAAGACTTGGACTCTGTAAACTTAAAGATAATGTGAATAAATTATCCTGAAATGCATCTACATCAACATGCATTTTGCAGCTTCAAACACGCAGCTTCCATTTCAGAAGATTTGCCTTCAAGCAAACACGAGCAACTTTTTGATATTCTTGCAATGGGATCCATTCAATTCTCCAAAGGTGCTGCTTTTTAAAAATATGAGCTCTAATTAGCAAACTCATCTCTTCTGCCGTTTTGTTTGTGTCAGAAATAAGCCTCAGTGGCTCAAGGGACAGAGGAGACATCAAATCAAAGGAGAACTGAGCTCCATGTTCCACTTCCTGTAGATTTCCACATGAAGCCATAAGTTCATTTTGTGGAGTACATGTACTCAAACAACCTGGCTGCAGTGCCCATAAATGTTTCCATACACCACCTGATGCAACGTTTTTCAGAACATTGCATCATTTTATTCTCCTTCAGATGACCACGCCCCATTTTGGAGGAAAAATAACGTATAAAACCCTGAGATGATGTAGAAATTACAAACATTTCAACTGCTGTTTTTTTCCAAAGTGAAAATACATATAAATACATTTAAAATAAGAAACCATATCTTATTTAGTGCTCAGTTTTTTTAGTCAAGACTTCACTATCAGTTAAAATGAAGAGTTATTTTTAACCAAAAAGGGGCGGAGCTTTCTGCAGAAGCTAAGTGTTGGTCCACACACTTCCAAATACTTCTTTTGTGGTGCTTAAACTTTAACCTTTGTTTGTTGTTTCAGTCCTCAGATTTCCCACCTCTTTGGTGTCTTAACAGCACCACGGACAACATCTGGAGCCTCTGCCATAAGTTTTTTTTTTTTTTTTTGGTCTGGATTTGTGTCAGGATCTGTGTGATTAGTTTATTTTAAATAATCTTTTGTGGTTATTTTTGTCAGTTTTAGAGTGATAATGCAGTAACCCAGGGTTCAGAGTACCCAAGACTGAAAGACTCTGGAGGAGAGGATGTGCAGGAGGACTTCTGAAGTTGAAAATTTGCTTCAGGACTACAGGTGCTGGTCATAAAATGAGAATATCATGAAAAAGGTTGATTTATTTCAATAATTCCATTCAAAAAGTAAAACTTTTCAATTGGCCAACATTTCTAAAAATCGTAATACTGTATTCTAATTTTCTGAGATACTGAATGTGGGATTTTCATTAGTTGTCAGTTATAATCAACATTAAAAGAAACATTTGAAATATATCTGTCTGTGTGTAATGAATGAACATATAAGTTTCACTTTTTGAATGGAATCTCTGAAATAAATAAATTTTTCATGATATTCTCATTTTATGACCAGCACCTGTATTTGACCGTGATAATAGGTCTTTATTAAGATTCCGACCATTCTTAATGGCGTTTTCTTCTTTTTAGCTTCAGACAGGGAAGTGACTAGGGTTCCTGGTTGGAGGTCAGAGAGAGGAGAGTGTCAGGTGAGTGGAGTTGGTGCAGGGAGAACCAGTGGAGAGCAGCAGGCTGAGTTGTTCTTGATCTTTGAATTGTTTTACAGGTTTCAAAGGAAATTATCTAACTGGATCCAAGTCTGGTGTGGACAGGGAACCAGCCGGTAAACGAGCTCACAAGGAACGACGCAAGGGTGCAGGTCAGTACAACCGTTGGAAAACAGAAGATTCTCTGTTGGATGAACACAAAGAGATGGAGGTTGGTGTCACCATGTGGTAATCAACGGTCCAGCTCAGCCTCAAGTAGGAAGTGGAGTAATCAGTTGTCATCTGGGATCAGCACCACCCACCCTCACACTGCTGCAGGCAGGGAATATGGGAGAGAGTAAAACACAGGAATCCAGACTGTTTTATTTTGCCTTTTGGTTGTTCATGTTTTTTTCTGCATTCAGTGTTGCTTCCTTTGCTTCAACTTTGTCCACTCTCACTTCAGCCCAGGTCTGTATAACCTGTCTGTTCTCACTCATTCCTCAGTGGAACATTATGGGTTCTAGTACCCTGCCTGGCTCTTCCTTTGCCTTCTCGATACTTTTTAAGCCTCCCTGTGTCCAATCTTGAGCTTTTCTTTTGTTTTAGTTTAGAAAAATAAAAAGATAAGTTTTACTTTTTCAAACTCCTTGCATCTAGTCTGCATCCTTAAGTCCAGTTCCTCCACAAACCGTATGCAAATATATGTCGCCCAAATGGCGTCTTTCCCTTGTGGGTGGTGCTAAATTGCTTTTACATGAGTCTATAAATCAAAAAGTCACCGGTACAGATGCACAAAGTGTTTTTAGAGTTTGCATATTAATCTTTGAGTTCTGCAGGAACATCTGGTCTTTATTTTGGTGCAGTTTGGGTTGTTTGGTTGATCAGGTAAACTGCGTGTGAGAGGCCTGCAGGTTTCATCTTCCAACACAACAAAATTAAATTACAGTTTTTAATATGTACTTTTACAGTTGATGAACTGCTGGTCACACGCAGAGCTCGTTGTTTGGCAGTGTGCCATCCAAGCTAATTGTTCATCTGATGGAAGTCTCACACTGTTGAGTTTTAATGATGAAGAAAAGACATTTTTCTGCAGGTCGAGGGAAGTTTTTCCTCCTCAGATCCATTCTCGGTGCTGATTAAGCAGATTTACACAGACGGTTAATTAGAGGGAGGAACGTCGCTGTTTGTTAAATAGGGTTATTAGATTTTCAGCTCCATCGTCACCGGAGGTCAGAGGGTGGTCGTCCCTCACCGTATGGATGTAATTAATGACACATCCTCATATAATCTGTCTGATAACAACTTTTTAATTTGGTTTATATCAGTAATGACTGGAAAAATACAGCCGAGTCAACATATTTCTCTCCCTGCAGGTGGAGGGGAAGACGTTCAACAATGTCACTGATTGGAAAAATGATTTTCAGATCGTTCAACTGTAGTTTATTAGGTTTTGGTCAACATTAAGTTAAATAAAAAAAATCTTTTAAATGACATAAAATGTAACAATATTTTTGTAAATGTTATTGTAAATGATGAGGTAAAGTATTTTATATTATTTAGTATTGAAGTCATACAAACTGTTGTGTGATTTTATGTAAAAAATCATTTTACTGCCAAAATAAATATATTTAAACAACCATTCATTGAAATGTTAGAAACAAGAAAAAAAAAAAAACCTTATTAAAAACTTGGAGGCTCCTGTTGAAGGAGACAGGTGATAATGTTTCTGCTTGGATCTGTGAGTATTTGTAGTGTTAGCGAAACATCTCGTGCACCCTTGTAATCATTAGATGCACGTCTGAACCTGTTTGTGTTGCTCCAGTTCTCCAGTGTCAGATGATTTGTCAACATGGTCACTTCTCGTTTTGAGGAGTCGACTCCATTCACTGAAACGAGTCTGACAACAGAATTAGTGAGTCCTTCCAGGATGTCCCAACATTGTCCCCGTCCTTTCTGATGTCCATGTTGACACAATGTTAGGACGACGAGCCAGTTAACATTCTGGTTGTGAGGTCTGTTTTCAGCACAGTGAACCCAGCAGATGGCCCATGGAACCAGAACCTCTGGTCTTATTGAACTCCAGTCTGGACTGAAAACATGCACTCCAGGTTTGTCAGGTGAACCTCAGAAGCAGTTTATTCCTTTTTTTTTTTTTTTTTTTTTTCTTGTCTCTGTCTCCTCCACAATGTCTGCCTCTAATGTAATGTCAGCATCATTGGGGGGTGAAGTTCCCCTTCGCATCTCCCACTCTCCTCCTCAGCCTTCCTTCACTCCCACCTGTGCACCTCCCTCCTCTGGTCTGCTCCTTCTTCCTTTTGTAAGCCCAGATGTACGTCTTTTTGTCAGCATCTCCAGAGGAATAAAACGCGCCGCGCTCTGAATGATGTGGCTCTGCTAAAGGTCACGTCCTGATCCTCGTGGAGCAGCGGCAGCAGTCATTAGCACCGCTCTGTCTGCAGCTGAACCCAAAAGAAGGTGACAAGAACATCGTTTTATCCCAAACACAGACAGCCGGGGAACATTTGGAGACGCAAAACTTACTTTTTCTCAGCAAAAAGTTCTAATTATGAAAATGTATTCCTCTGAAAGTTCAGAGTTAAAGTATAAATAAAGGTATTATAATAATTATAATACAGTAATAAAGACCTTGTATTCTTTTAAGGAATGCATATCGCTCGCCAACTTTCATGCCACAGTTTAAAACATTTCTATGTTGTTGAATGCAGGACTGTGGCCAATTTGGTCAAATTGAGAAAACAGTGTCTCACCTACTCTGTATGTATTAGGGATGAGTCTCAGCTACTACCATGCAACCAGTGTACCAGCTGTGGAGGGTGTGTTGTAGTCTGTTCTGTTCATGTAAAAATCCAGATGTGAAGATATTACTAACTGGTACAGAGCCAGTGTCGGTCAAGATTTTATAAGTGGGTCACCTTCTTCTTCCCTCTTCAGGGGTCTCCACAGCGAGTCCTCCTCCTCTGTCTCCCTCTGTCCTCTGCGTCCTCTGTCCTCACTCCAACTACCTCCATGTCCTCTCTAACTGCATCCATGGTTCTCCTCATTGACCTTCCTCTTTGTGGGAATTCCAGTGTTGTCCACACTCACCATGTCCTTTGGCTCCTGAGCGTCAGGGTGGAGCTGATTGTTCTCAGCTGTTCCCCCATCCAGCTGGTGAGGCTTCACCAGCACAAGGCTGACTTGAACCAGAACCCATTGCTGGAATGTTTATTACCAATTGGCATTCAATCTACAGAGATCCTTCTTGGTGAAAGATTAACATTTGTATTTTCTCGTTGGTTCTCACGGCTCTTGACTCCTGCCTCAAGCCCTTTGGTCTCCTCCATCCAAGAGTCTAGCCTTCATCTGTCTCCTCGTCTTGATCTGGAGTTTGTGGCTCTTGTGAACCCCCATCTTGGAGTCCTTGTCTACAAATCCTTCAATAACCAAAACCGGACATCATCAACGCAGTCTCTTAGTGACTGACCTGCCACTTTCCAACCAGTCAACTCATCTTCTTACCAGATAACGGTTGTCATCCAACAACAACAACAACAAAGCAATACTGTACTAGATATAACAAACACTCTGATATAAATCAATCTTTAAAGATTTTTACTCATCACAAGCTCAGATCCTCCTGCTCCTCTGACGAATCTAAACTTGCAAATTAATCATTTACCTTTCAGTACATCAGCCCACGAGTCTCTTGCGCTTCAGCATTTCTAACTCTGTTTAACAAATAATTATATTCCTAAAACTGACACACTTTGTCTTTTTCTTTACACTTTATTATGGTCTGGCTAAACAACAGACAGACTTTCAAAAGAAATAAGTTACTTTTTATTATTATTATTATTATTATTATTATTATTATTATTATTATTATTATTATTAGAAGCATTCAGTACTCCAATGTCCCCCAATGTAGAAGGATTTGAACAGTGAATGTTTGTAGTTTTAAAGGTGAGTGTTATTCTGGACTGAACCTGAACAGAGAATGATGGTGCAAGATATTCAAGTGTGTATGAGTTACACTGTGAAGAAGATCAGAGGGAGGTTTTTGGTTTGCTCTTATCTGAGTAGTGCAGAGTGATAGATCCTGGAGAGAGGAGGGAGACTTTTTATCAACAGCAGGAGCAGTGTGTGTGTGTGTGTGTGTGTGTGGGGGG
>JARVLU010000599.1:11147628-11159796 GCA_031762415.1 Simpsonichthys santanae | reverse complement strand
GAGAGCTGCCATCTAGGGCACCTGGTGGAGCAGATGGTGGAGGTTAAGGGCCTTGCTCAAGGGCTCAGAGGGGGGCAAATGAGGGTGAAGGCAGGTGTGGGTGCTTCACCTTTCCCATCCACATTTTGAGGTCAGTCTGAGGAGTTGAACCAGCAACATTCCGATCACAGGCTTGCTTTCTCTAACCTCTGCGTCACCACTCCCCCTGTGGAAATCTAAATAATGATAAAACACGTCCAGAGCAAGGGGCCCATTGTTACGAGGTGTTCGGTCCCTACAAGTGATGCGAGAGTTCAGTTCTCATTGCCAGCAGTAAGTCGGACCCCTTCAGGGTGGGGGTTTGACACCACCAGGGCTGCTTGTTGTTACAGATTCTGTTCATAACTTTTATGGACAGAATTTCTCAGTGCAGCCAGGGGGTGGAGGGATTCTGGTTCGGTGGCCTCAGGATTCCTTCTACTCTTTGCTTGATGTGGTCCTGTTGGCGTCATTGTGCCATGATCTTCAGCTCTCACTGGAAAGGTTCGTAGCCGAGTGTGAAGTGGCTGCGATGAGAATCAGCACCTCCAAATCTGAGGCCATGGTCGTCAGTCGGAAAAAGGGTGAATTGTTCTCGTCAGGTCAAGGGTGAGGTTCTTCCTCAAGTGGAGGAGTTCATGTATCTCAGGGTTTTGTTCACGAGTGAGGGAAGAATGGAGCGTGAGATAGAGAGATTGCTGCAGCATCTACAGTATTGTGAACTCTGTACTTGTCCGTTGTGGTGAAGAGGGAGCTGAGCTGTAGGCAAAGCTCTCTGTTTACCGGTCGGTCTACGTTCCTACCCTCACCTATGGTCCTGGGCTCTGGGTGGGGACTGAAAGAATGAGATTGTGGATACAGGCAGTTGAAATGTTTCTTCTGCAGGGTAGCTGGACTCTCCCTTAGGGTGAGGTTAATTTATTTGGGAGAGACTCGGAGTAGAACTGCTGCTCCTCCACATCGAGAAGAGCGAGTTGAGTTGGTTCGGGCATCTGGTAAACGTGCAGAGGGCAAAATGCTGCGACTTTGTGCTCAACATAAACATCTCTCACAACACAAGAATAGTCGCCGCATCAAGTTCACCATGTCTTCATTAATGTTGTTAAGGTGAAGAGATCCTGCATGTGAAGAGCAACACGTCAGAGCAGCTGAGGTTTATTTCCTCGCCTCTTGATTTTACACTGCTTGGCGGACTCTGAACGATCTTTTGAGCACAGGAAGGGACGGCTCCATTGGTGACTTATGAGCTGCCAGATGGAACAGAAACACGGAATGGGCTGTGCGGCCATTTTGTGGAACTGTTCTGAAAGAGCCTGTTGTCTTTAAGGCAGAAACACTGAAACTTAGCAGATCAACGTCTTGCTACGTGCAATTTATCCCACTTGACAGATGTGTGAATGAACGTGTGTGTGTCGTGGACAGTGTGTGACGGTGACTGCTTTTAATTCCTTCTGGAATGAGTTGGCGAGCATGCTGCAGTGATAGTAAAACCCATGCTGCAGTCGTCTCGCTGCTTCCTGCATATCATCTCCTTCAGCATTCAGAGGCTGATGAAAACCTTCATCCTTCAGTACTGGTTCTGTTCTGCTGTCTGGCCTGCCTGTTCTCAGCTCCTCCTCCTGTTCTCCTGAATAATGAATGACACAAGCCTCACCTGTCTCCCAGGTGCTGCAGCCATCGTCCCCGTCCTGCTTTTGTTTGCCAGCTGACAGCAGCTACAGTTGGATCAGTTTACCTCCCGACCAACGCTCCAAATCTTTACACAGCTCTGCCAGCTCTGTGTTGCATTTATCCTTAAAATGAGTCACAATTTTCTTTATTTAGCCACTACATTCTATCTGATCAGTGTGTTTTAATAGTTGAAAATGTATTTTGAGTGAACATTTTGGTTTGCAAGACACCAAACACCATCCAACAAACATAAATGTGCCTCATTTTTGTCATGACTTCAGGAGACAATCTTAAAGTTGCTGAAAGGCTAAGATGGCTCAAAAGATTCACTGAGATCCAAAAGATGTGTTCAAGCACAGACCTTAGATCTGTACTTTAACCAGTAAAATGACCACACATCTAAGGGTGTAGTACCTATACAGTATGTGGATTTTTACTTTACCTTCGTGGTACAGGGAACCAGACGAATAGTGCTTTGGAGATCACTGCTCTTCTGGAAGCAGCCAGGTGCTTGTTTTGTTTAACAGCATTTTCCTGTCAGCTCTGACAGAACAGAAGTTTAAAAAATCTGCATGCTTGTTTTAAATCAGCTTTTTGAAAAGCTTCAGGGATCACTGACAAGTGACTGTGCAGCAAGACAAATAGGTAAAAATGGCATGTTTTGAAATGCTCTGCCAAGCTATTTGTGTATCATCACATCATCTTTCCAATTTAGCACTCCCCCAGCTGAGAAGCTAGCTGCACTATTGGACAAATCTTCATGAAACTTGAAAAAAAGAAGTAGTATCGGATGGACATCTACAACTTGGGATGACTGACACAGCTAATCAACTTGAGCAAACACAAAAATTGGCTTTAAATCAGTTAATTTAGCAGATATTAAGCTAAACATTTACTGTGGTGGTAGACAAGAGTCATCTTTAACTCGTACGCTTAGCTCTAACTGATTACTGGAGATCTTTTTTTAAAATGTTGACGTGCCATGCACAGACAATATGCCACTTTTTATTAAAAGACTGTAAACAAACCAGAACTGCTCCAGGTTTTACTCTGAATCCATACTCACCTCTTGGTGGAGAGGACTCTGGAAGGATGCTGTCCCTCAGAGTCTGCAGACATGTTGCTATTTGCTAGGATTTTAGATACATTATGGACTCTGGCCATGTGACACTTTGAGATGCAAATGTCACTCGATGTATACAAGAAGATGGAGCTCTTTCCATAAGTCTGTTCTTTTATAGCTGACTTTGTTCCAGAAATGTTCCTGGGCCTCCTGGAGGTAGTGGCTGACAGATAAATTTTGTTGAAAGTACTGACTATAATAAACACCTTCAGAACAACGTACTGATGATCCATCAGAGTACGATTAGTCGGACACCTCTGCAGTAACAGAGGTCAGGTCAGTCCTGCCTGCAGCTAAAACACCAACGCCGCAGTAGCTGGGCTGTTCTGGTTCTGTTTTGTGAGAATCTAAAGCGTTTGGGCACACGTGAATAACTTAAACGTGCAGTATCAGTGATATTCAAAGACCCGTATATTGGTGTTTTTTATTTTTATTTTTATTTATTTTTTTTTTTTTTCAGTTAATTTATGTTGATATTTCATTTCTTTTCCAGGCGTATGGCTCGGGGTGTGACGTGGTGATCCTGGCGTGTGACTTTGACTGTGTTCAGATCATCCCAGGAGCTCAGAATGGAAACATACAGGTGGGCTGTGTGGAGTGCTCCCACCAGCTGGGCAGGGTAAGTGTCAACCTGCTTTCACACACTTTTCCTCTAAAGCCAGAGGACATTAATACCTCTGCAGAGAGTAAAGATGTACATTTGGCCATGTTTGCACTTATCTGCTCCACTCCCTTCTTATCTTTTCTGGGAGTAACGGAGCAGAAGCACTGATGGGGCAAGTAATGTTTTGATGACGAACACAGTTCTTTAAACTTTTAGATTGCTGCATCTTACGGAAACACAGTTTGCATCTTTGAACCTCTTTCTACCAACCCAAATAAACGCCACAAGGTGAGTACAGATGTCATAGAAAGATTTCACTCAGTACATAGTGGATTTAATCAAACCTGTGTGCAAATAACCTTGCATGGTGTGTCTCGCTCTCCTACCACTAACAGCAACTAAACTATCAGTGGCAAAAGACAGGACAGTTCTTTCTTGATGCCATCACCTACAACCTGGCCTGGGACCCACAAGGTATACCTGAGCTTTCTGTGTTTGAGTGATGAGCTGTGTATAATGTGAATCATAGACATGACACACAGCTCAAACCCCGACGATCCATATTAAACAAACCTTACACCCCTATGATCCATATTAACCCCACCTTACACCCCTATGATCCACATTAAACAAACCTTACACCCCTATGATCCATATTAACCCCACCTTACACCCCAATGATTCACGTTAAACACACCTTACACCCCAATGATCCACGTTACACAAACCTTACACCCCTATGATCCACGTTAAACACACCTTACACCCCAATGATCCACGTTAAACAAACCTTACACCCCAATGATTCACGTTAAAAACACCTTACACCCCAATGATTCACGTTAAACACACCTTTACACCCCAATGATCCACGTTAAACAAACCTTACACCCCAATGATTCATGTTAAACACACCTTACACCCCAATGATTCACGTTAAACACACCTTACACCACAATGATCCACGTTAAACAAACCTAACACCCCTATGATCCACGTTACACACACCTTACACCCCTATGATCCATGTTAAACACACCTTACACCCCTATGATCCACGTTAAACACACCTTACATCCCAATGATCCACGTTAAACACACCTTACACCCCAATGATTCATGTTAAACACACCTTACACCCCTATGATCCACGTTACACACCTTACACCCCAATGATCCACGTTAAACAAACCTTACACCCCTATGATCCATGTTAAACACACCTTACACCTCTATGATCCACGTTATACACAAATTACACCCCTATGATCCACGTTACACACACCTTACACCACTATGATCCACGTTACACACACCTTACACCCCTATGATCCACGTTATACACAAATTACACCCCTATGATCCACGTTACACACCTTACACCCCTATAATCCATGTTAAACACACCTTACACCCCTATGGTCCACATTACACACACCTTACACCCCTATGATCCATGTTACACAGAGCTCAAACCATCATGGTCATTTTATACCTCTATAATTCACTTTGCATACACTTGGCACCCCTATTGGCTATGCTGCTACAGAGGTCATACTCCTGATATTCACGTTACACATAGATTATACCCCAGGTCCCCTTTTGATGTGGCTGGAATCACATCAGTGTTACATAAGCATCACCTCGTGTGTGTCTGTGTGTGCTGTAGAAGTCATTGTGGGACGTGAGGTTTGTAATTTGTTGTGTTTGGGACCTCAGGGAACCGTATCCTGGCAGCGACCGAGCGGCTCCAGCTGTGGGCTCCTCCACTGACAGATGCCCTGATAGAAGAGGAGGATGGGCAGATGATGGAGGAGAAAAACCATCCTGTCCTAAATGACTGGAACTGTGTCTGGCAGTGCAAGTGGGTTGTTTCATTTTTCTGCAACCAACAATATTAATAATAAAAGACATGAAAAATTATTTTTACAGTAAAGTGATCAGTAAATTTTTTTAATAAGTAAAAATTTAATAATTTAAATTTAGAAATTTAGTAATTTTTTTATATTTTGTATGTTATAATTTATGGGATTGTTTGGTATTGTATTTTTTTAAAACGAACAAGTAAAATAAACATAAACATAAATTTTAACCACAATACTGTAAATGTTTAGTCAATGTTTCATTTGTTATTTTAGGTTAATACAGTATATGTAAAAATGTTAACTTTTACTGACAGTTTAGTGATAAACTAAAATAAACAAGACGTACTGTACTTTTCACAGCACAGCCTAAAGCTGTGTAAATAGACTTTAGTACCATGTCAGTAATTGTCAGGTGATGACTCATGGGTCACCACTGGAACAAGGAAGTCAAGCTCAGAATTGACCAGCTGTAGGTTCTGTATGAATCTGTTGCAGCTGGGCAGAGACTTCCTGTTCGTTTCATTTGCATGTGAAGCAATTTTCATGGAGAAGTGAATACTGCTGATGTCGTTGTTTGCCCTTGTAGGACAGCCGGCTCTGTTCACGTTGCCAAGTGGTCTCCTGATGGGGAGTACTTTGCAACAGTTGGAAAGGTATAGCCTTAATCTGCAAACATGCGGTTTGTGTAATTGTCAGTCCTGTTGTTTACACTGCATTTTCTTTGTGTGCGCAGGATGACTGTTTACTTAAAGTGTGGTATCCCACCACGGCCTGGCGCTCTGCTGTGGTGGTCCAGGACCCATCTGATAAAAAGCCTCCTCTTGTTCACTTCTCTTTTGTTTATTTGGCCCATCCTCGCTCAGTCACTGGCATGTCCTGGAGGAAGACCAGCAAGTACATGCCAAAGTAAGACAGCACACATATTTTACACACTCCTAGACGTGATTGTTCTTACCTAAAGTCAAAGTTTCTTAGTCATAAGCACCACATGTGGTATATGTGGTGGAACAAAATTGTGTACACAGGGTCCCAATTACATCCAACAAAAGTATAAATTGTAAAGAAAAACAGTAATAAGATCTGAAGTATGAACTAAGAAAAACATTAAACTAAAATAAGCACTAGTACAAAAACAATACACTGAACAACAACACGAACATGAGTAGAGCTAAACTAAAGCAAGGGCCTCAACCTGTGGCTCTTTGGTCCATCTGTAGCGTTTTCCTGTAGTTTTAACCAAAAATATTAAGAATATTATTTATTCTCCTAATTCTAGTTTCTGCTAAGGTTATGTTTGTAGTTGTCTGCAGGTTTTTTTTTTTTTTTTGAATGAAATCTCTGGAACAGATTAACGACACAAGCATCAAAACTAATTGATCAGTTTTTGTTGATACTTTATTATCATCCACTTCCAGCTGTACAGAGTTGTTAAATCTACCACTTACACGTGTTTAACACGTTTAGGCAAGATGCAGGTAAATGCCTGCTTTTAACAGTTTGTTTATTAGAAGAAATTTATTTTAATGGCCCTTTAGATTGTAAAAGTTGCTCACTCTTGTTCTAAAGCATGACTAAATAACACATTATGTTATCATTGGAAGCCTTTGTTAATATCCCAAAGGAACACATTTACAGTATTTGGAACGTCTTTGGTACCAGGGCTGGAGAACTTTAGATCAGCTGACGGTTGTTTTTTCCTGATGATTTTAGGGGTTCGGTGTGTAATGTTCTGCTGACTTCCTGCGAGGACGGCGTATGCAGGGTGTGGTCTGAAACCCTCTTACCAGAGGACAGTCTGCTGGGTGGACAGATCACAGAGAACTCACACTCTTTCAGCTCCAGCCTGCCAGGCCTGGCAGGAAACAAAGACAAGATCCAGCATGCTTTGGAGGTCAGATGAAATCTCAGATTGTTTATTTTAATAAAACATAAATAAATACATTTTAAAAGTGTAATCTTAATCATCTGTGTGCCTTCATTTAGTCGATCCACCACCTGAAGCAGCTGCGACGGGGGCGACGGCGGTCCTCGGCTCTGGTGGCTCACAGCGAGCTGCTGCCGTCCCAGCTCGGCACCCAGGACTCTCACACCCACCGCCACATCGCTCATCACGCCAACGCCCTGTGTCACTTCCACATCTCAGCCAGTATTAACCCCAACACAGGTGAAAGCAAAAGGACTTGCATCACTAAACAAGGTTCTCTGAGTTTTTAATCATTTCATCATTTCTCTTTTTTATCACCGTCAGATATCCCATCAACAGTCGCCGACTCTACAGTATTTAACCCAGAGGATGGCTCCGGTGGGGGGGGCTTTGTAGTTCATTGGCTCAACAATAAGGACCTCAGCTTTACGTCCTCCATGGACATCTTTATGATGCAGCTCCGCAAGTTCACTGAACAGCAGCTGGAACAGACCACTGAGGACCCTCTGGATCCTGAAGGGTCCCCCATGAAGTTTGACTTTGGTATGATTCACAAGCAAACATGATTCTTTGAACAACAGCAGCTTGATGTCATTGTTTTGTGGGTTTCTAGACCTAGATGAGATGTCTGACAAAGCATCCTCGGAGCACGGAGAAGAGGTGGATTCAGGGGAGCAGGGAAGCACCAAGGCGTCCTCTCCAGGGTCCAGCTCCAGTATGCCTTTACCGTCCATGCTGCTGGAAAGGAAGATGGAGACTTTGATCACAGAGTGGAACAAGAGCCCTGACATGCTGTTCACCATACACCCCACCGATGGATCCTTCCTGGTTTGGCACGTGAAGTACCTGGATGAGTTCAACCAGGGAATATTCAGACAAGTTCAGGTAAGAAGAAAATAAAGATAAAATAATTATTTAATAATAATAATAATAATAACAACAATAAGAATTATTATTATTATATTATTATTATTATTATTATTATTATTATTATTATTATTGTTGCACTCACTGTGTCATTTAAGCTGTAGCCTAAAAATCTGTTGGTTTTTATCTCACATTGCTGCAACTAGCTGGTGAACAACATTCATGAGGAAGTCTCTAGAATGTCTCGTAACATTCGTGGTGGTTCTCCATGTCCTCACGTTTGTTCCAGACGCATGCGGTCCTGTTGTTTATTTTTTAAACATGTTCAAAATATTTGGGTGGCAATTTTTTTATCAAAATGGTCTCAGTCGTGTTGGCTGCCACAAACACGTTTCTTAAGCACTAGAAATTATTTTGAAACATGCACGTTCTCTTTTAGCCTCAAGCATCCAGGTCTAAAAACCCAGTGAATAATAAACAAACTGGTCTAAATTTGTGATCTTCATTTCTAAAGTGTACTCCAGCAGATTATATCATAAACATAAGGGCAGCTGCTGATAGAGTTTCATTTGGGTCTAAAAATCTGACCTGGCCTGGCTCGAACCCGTATCATTTTTTTCTGAGCCCAACCCAAATCCGACCAATTAACTGTGATTACAGGCCCGAACCTGGGAAAAAAAAAAAAAAAACTTTTTTTGTTGTTGTTGTTTTTTTTTTTGTTGGTTTTTTTTTTTTTGTTTGTTTTTGCTTGTACTGCTTTTGTAAGCAAATCAGTTTGACATGAGGGCTTTAAAAACATATTTCAAAGGAAGTAAGATGTACGATTTCTTGTTTATTAACAAGAGTCAGTGGATTATTATAGTTATTATAATATTACAGTTATTAACAGTCGTCGACCGCGCGTGGCTAATGATCCAAATTAGGTTGTTGGCTGCTGACGCAGCGCACGTTCGCTGACGCTGCTAATTTAGCCCAGCCCGAATTTGGGGTCAGGTCGGGCTGGGCCTCAGGCCCGGGTTAGAAATGACGGTTCTAGCTTCTGAGGAGGGAACAAAGGAAGCAGAGATTGGCAACAAAATAATATGAATGCCAAGTAATGCAAATTTTCAACCTGTGCACACAGAAAGTCTTGACGTTCAAAAACTATTTTCTTACAACGTGGCTGCTTGGCTTGCTTGTCGTCATCATCTAGGGTTCAGTGAGACAGCTATGGGTAATTTGATGAAAATTAGAAATTTTCTTTAAATTTTAGGTCTCCAACGGTTACGGCTCCGTGAGATTGAAACATGGCCATCATTTGTTCCTCACAAACTTTTGGTTACCAAGGTAACCCTGGTTCTCTGAGAACTGAGTGTCTTCACTATGGGTAGCGCCTTCAGGCGTGACCAACCGTGGAAGCTCCAATACCACCACGTCTGTCACCGACAGACCAACACTTGCTTGGCTTGGGGACACCCTCCCCCTTTATAAGTGCCCTTGCTCTACACTTGGCATTCTCACGTGCATTTAAACCACATGGCCATGCAAGCAGGGCAGTGTGGTGAGATACCTCACTCAGTTCTCAGAGGACCAGGGTTATTTTTGTAACCAAAAGTTCTCTTTCAAACCTTGCTCATTATCTCACTATGTGAGATATAGCGAACTACCGGATTGCATGCTCTGAAATATAACGGCATCTCAGACTAAGACATGAATGAGCAAAGACCCCACACTAAGGACAGAGTGTGCCAGTGATGACTCAGTCACATCCAGACGGTAGAATCTAATGAAGGTATGAAGGTATGCCCAGCTGGCAGCCACACAGGTATCTCCTACAGAGATGCCCTTAAAATGAGCCCACGAGGTAGACATACCTCTAGTGGAATGTGCTCTCAGGTGCTCTGAAGGCTGTAACCGCTGGCTAGATAGCCGCTTCCACTTATGGCTGGGAGCCCAGGAGACCAAGAGCTGGTTACATGGAAACCCTTAGTCCTGTCCAAATAAACATGTAATGTGCGCACCGAACACAGCAGATTTAACTGCCTTTTTTTCTCATCAGCAAATGGCGGAGAATGAAAAGCCAGCATCTCCACTTATGTTAAAACCAGCAGCAGGATTGTTTTTAGGGACAGCACTCTTAAATCTGCACCCTCAATAGGCTCAAAAGGCAGGCCTGATAGGGCTTCCAGGACTATGGGTAAATCCAATGATGAGAAAAAGGGCTTCACTTTAGGACTTAGATGACGAGCACCCTTCATAAACCTTTTGATCAGCGGATACTGCCCCACTGGAGCATCCCCAAAACCCATATAGCAGCTGAAAGAGCAGCTGAATAAACTTTGAAAATACCTTTCTACAGTCCAGTATGTCTGTAGGAAGAACCAAACACTGAAATGAAATCACGTTCCTGCTCCCACACCAACTCTCAAATCAGAGCGGGTGGATGGCACCCTGGCACTCTGAATGGTGTCAGTCACATTTAAGGGGAGACCAAACTAATTTAAATTCATACTGTCATGAACCAGGCCTGGAGCACTAATCTCTCGGGATGTGGGTGAAATATCTAACCACGTGCCTGTGACACTAAATCCCTGTGCACGGGCAGCGGCCACAGCTGCGTGCAAATGAGGCTCACCAGCTCTGCCATCCACGGCCTGCTGGGCCAATATGGTGCTATAGTCCCTCGTTTATCGCAGGGCATCCGTACCCTGAACCCCTGCGATAAATGAAAAACCGCAAAGTAGGAATAGTAGTACAAGTAGTAAGTTGTAGTTTTAGTATATATACAGTACAGTATATATAAAGGCATTTAAAACTCACTCTTTCAATATTCTAAACAATGTTTCTAAATTTTAAACGCTCTAAAAGATCACAGAATGTCATGATTTCAGCTCCCTCCTCTTTGCCACCTGCAAGTGCTCTTGGCCACACCCACTTCTTCGCTCTGCACAGAGAACAGCTAATCAGCTGCAGCAGGAAGTTTATCCTGCAACAGTATGGGCTACATAAATGTGCAGTAGGTGCTAAATAATTTAACATAATTTATTTTAAATAAAAATTCCATGCCTATCGTACGACTCCTCCATCAATCAGCCAATTGTATGTCATGTCCAATCTTATTTTGAAAAACCGCGATAGAGCGAGTCCGTGATAAACGAATCGCGAAGAAGTGAGGGGCTACTGAAGAATTATCACTGACAGCTGCTGTTCCCTCGCTCTGTTCGGCACTGATGAGAGGTGGAAATGCGTACAACAGTGCGTCCGGCCACGGATGTTAAAACACATCCACTCCTAATGGTGCATTCTGTTTCTCATGAAAAAGAACAGAGGGTATTGTGCGTTACACGCAATGTGAAGAGATTGACGGATAGAGTGGATTCGCCTCGGAAAGCAAATTTGCTCTGTTCTTCAGTGCTTTGGGAATGTGTGCCATGCATAATGACCACAGGTGTGCAGTGCTCCACTCGGTTCAGGCTAGGAGCCAGTCTGTGTAGCATCACAGAGTGGGTGCCCCTCTGCTAATTTATATATGCTACCACCATTGTATTGTCCATTCTAACCAAAACATGACAACTTTGTAGCAACGGCAAAAAATGTCTTAAAGCCAGGAAAACTGCCAGTAATTAATTTAAATGTGCATGACGGCGTGTCAGGGGCCAGGTCCCACTTATCGACCTCCCTTCAAAAACGGCACCCCAGCCTGACAACAAGGTTGCGTGAACATCTGCAAAGAAATAATCTGTTTGAAGAGTTTCAGTCAGGGTTTAGAGCTCATCATAGCAGTGAAACTGCACTGGTGAAAGTTACTAATGATATTCTCATGGCCTCCGACAATGGCCAGGTGTCTACACTGGTCCTGTTAGACCTCACTGCTGCATTTGATACAGTTGATCACAATATTCTTCTACAGAGACTTGAATATGTTATTGGGATTACAGGAACAGTTCTAAATGGGTTTAAATCATATTTATCTGATAGATTCCAATTTATAAATGTA
Organism: Simpsonichthys santanae; assembly: GCA_031762415.1. Lineage (NCBI taxonomy): Eukaryota > Metazoa > Chordata > Actinopteri > Cyprinodontiformes > Rivulidae > Simpsonichthys > Simpsonichthys santanae. The sequence goes on along the minus strand of JARVLU010000599.1, from coordinate 11,147,748 downwards.
AATAATGAATCTTCATCATATGCTAAAGTTAGTCATGGAGTTCCTCAGGGTTCAGCGCTTGGACTAATACTCTTTACCTTGTATATGCTTCCATTAGGTAAAGTTATTAAACAGCATGGG
>JARVLU010000599.1:11128532-11139812 GCA_031762415.1 Simpsonichthys santanae | reverse complement strand
GAATTGTTTAATAGAGAATAAGGGGCAGATATAATAAGATTTTTCTTCATCTGCTTCCTTTCATTTTATATATATATTTTTTTACTTATTACATATAAGTCAAGTTGTTTTGTATTTTATTATAGAATGAATAAAAAAAAAAATAAATAAATAAATAAATAAATAAAAAAATAGATCCTGAACATTTGGAGGAACGTAACATTCAGTGATGAGTCCAGATTGTGCTACAGCAGTTCAGAAGACACTGAACACTTTGCTGATTATACCTGTAGGGTAACAGTTTTGTTAGAGGTAGTGTGATTGTGTGGGATGGGAAAACAAGTCATCATTGGAAGCATTCTCAATGCAGAGAGAGATCAAGATGAGATTCTTTAACCAGTAGTGAACTCGTATCTCTGCAGTCCTGGGCAGAACTCTGTCCTCCAAAATGACAACACTCATCCACACAGAGCAGGATTTATCAGAGACCACCTGCAGAATTTGGCACTTTAGAGGCCTTCGGTCCTGACCTCAACTGTCTTGAACAGCTGGGGGATCAGTTTGGGTACGCTGTTTGATCCAGAGTGACCAAAACAACCACCATAGCTGACTTTTGACAAATGCTGGTTGAAGAATGGGACACCATCCCACAGCTGTGTGTGACCAAGCTGGTGAGCAGCATGATGAGAAGTGAGGCTGTGTATGGTTCTTCCACATGCTACCAAGACCCCTGATTGTTATATGAATAAAATTTTCAATATGTCTTGTTTCTTCAGACTTCATTCATCCAATCCAAAAAACACTAAACAGAGGCAACAGCAGAGTTTGGCAACTTTTTCATGGACAAAATTCACAAAGTCAACTCTGCTGCTCAACCTACAAATGCATTTTCCTTACAAATGTGGCACTTTTTAAGGGGAAATGTACAATTAAAAAAACAACAGCTAAAAGTACATAAAACAGAACAAATACAGATTACTGTATGTATACATCTGCAGTTTTTATTAGCCTGCACGTCTGTTCTGCGTTTAAATTTCGTTGTATGTTCAGATTTGATCTTTTTCTCAGAAATGACTGTAAGGACTTGTCTTGTGTCCTCAGCTGCATGGTCCTGGAGAGGACTTCTCCATGAATGTGTCCATCTATGAGTGTGAATCTACCGGTGGCTCAGAGTGGGTTTTGGAGCAAACTGTCCATCTTGACGACTTTGTCAGACCCTCATCAACTCTGGATCCCAGAGTCAGTGTGGATTCCAACCTGTTTGTCTACAGCAGGTCAGAATGCAGACCCATGCACGTCTGTGTTGTTTTATCCTAACTCTGCTTTATCGTTAAACTCAGCATGTTGTATTTCTCTCAGGTCTGACCTGTACATGAGCAGAGACCACAGCTCTCCCAACATTAAGCACTTTATCCACCTGGACTGGCTGTCCAAGGAGGACGGTTCTCATATCCTCACTGTTGGGGTGGGCTCGAACATCCTCATGTACGGACGCATCTCGGGGGTGGTCAGTGAGCAGACCAGCAGTAAGGAGGGGATGGCCGTCATCACCCTTCCTCTAGGGGGCAGTATCAAGCAAGGGATCCGTTCACGCTGGGTTCTGCTGCGGTCCATTGACCTCCTGTCTTCTGTGGATGGTACTCCGTCGCTCCCGGTCTCCCTGTCCTGGGTGAGGGATGGAATCCTGGTGGTGGGTATGGACTGTGAAATGCACGTGTACGCCCAGTGGCACCAGGACAAGAAGCCCGGTGAGGGAGAAGAGGGCAACCTGTCGTCTGCAGACATCGCTGGAGGTCAAACCACGGGTTCCTCTGCAGTCTTTGAAGGGAGAGCTCGGTCTAAGAGTGTGTTTGAAGGGAGTGCTGGGGTGGATGAAGCCCTCCGAGCCCCAGCAGGACTACAGGAAGGTGGACTGTTCGAAGCGGCTCACTCCCTGTCCCCGACTCTACCGCAGTACCATCCTACTCAGCTGCTGGAGCTCATGGACCTGGGCCGAGTTCGCCGGGCCAAGGTGAGTCTGTTTCTGCCCATTTTAGGAACTACTGGTTCCTTAGATCTAAAATTGGTTGTTTTCTTTGCTATTTATACCAAAATTAGACATAAAAAGAGATTACAACTCAAAATAATAAAAAGTATTTTGTATTGCAGAGTTCCAGAGTCTTTAAAAGTAAGAAAGAAAATGGCAGCCAGTAAAGATATTTCTGTTTCCAGACTTTTGTTCTTTAATTTACTTTCTAAATAATACAAGGGTTAAGAATGGGAGTTTTTAAAGTAACAGTGAGTTCTTTATTATTATAAAATATATATTTACCGTAGTCAGTTTTAATTAAAATTCTGAGTCATATTGTGAACGAAGCACAGGTGGGCATGATGTTCCCTCAGGGGGCCACTTTTGCTCAGTTCATGGGTCCAAAGGGCCACAAAATGGACACAGAGTGCATAGATATGTACCCGTCATACACAGCATCACATCATCTGCAAAAGTAGACAACACATTGATTTATTTTACCTGACAGCATAGATCTAACATGGGGGACATTTTCCACAAAGATTTCTGGGTCTGACTCGTCAAAAGTTAATTTTTGTACCTCTTTAAAGGTTAGCTCAGTTTTAAAGTTAATTTTTTTCTTCATTTGTCAAACATTCTTGTGAGTGAATGCTTGTGGCACTTCATCATTTATTGGATAGAAAATAATATTTATTCTGATTGTGTTTTTAGACCTGTTTTAGTAAAAAAATAAAATTAAAAAAATGAAAAATAAAATGTTGCTTTTGTTAGTAAATGGAAGAAAAAACTTTTCACAAGACTCATTACAAATGTTTTTTTTTCCTAGTTTTATCTTTGCATTAGGAAGTTGAGGGCTGGAGTGAGATGGCTCAGGGGCCACTTCTCACCCTCTGGCCTTTTTTACACAGGCATGCTTCATAAATGGCGACCTTTTACTTAATGTTACATAATGGTTGCAACTTGACTACCACATTTAGCCCTGGATGGTTTTAAGATTTTTCTGTTACTTATGAAGCAGTTTTACTTAATGAACAATATGCTTTTTTAAAGACTCAAACTGTTTGATTGAGACCATAAATTTACCATAAATTCAGACAAGAATGTATTAATTTTTTTCAGAAATGCTGTGCCATGCAGGACCTTTTGTGTATTGTGTAATTTTAGTTAAAGTTTCTACTTTTAAATTAAAAATGGCCTGGAATTTGTCAGAGACTTGTGAAACTGTGTCTGTAAGTCTGGACCTTTGAAAGTGAAGATGTGTAGGATTCCTGGTATCAACTTAATAAAACCTGGAGCCTCTTCTGTGCACAGGCCATTCTCGCACACCTGGTGAAGTGTATCGCTGGAGAGGTAGCCGTGGTGAGAGATGTGGAAGGGGGCGAAGGCGGATCCAGGAGACATCTTTCTCGGACCATTAGCGTGACCGGCAGCACAGCGAAGGACACGATGGTGACCGGCCGCGACAGTGGCAGGGACTACACAGAGATCAACTCCATCCCTCCTTTACCTCTCTACGCTCTCATGTTGGCTGACCTGGACACCTCGTACAAGGGACCGGAAGAAACCGCCAAGGTGACAAAGGTGTCTGATGGCGACGCAGCCCAGAAGTCCACAGAGGACCAGTATGCTGACCTCTTCCAGGTAGGACTGGTGATCAGATGGCTGATTGGTGACGATGCACCTACTGACATGTGGTCTGCTCTGACAGGTGCCAGCGGTCACCACTGATGACTTTGTGAACTTTGCTACTGATAAACCAGAGAAGAAATCCAGATTTATTAACCTCTCCCAGTATGGACCCACTTACTTTGGACCAGAACATGCCCAGGTATCGTTTATGAATCAAATGGTCAGAAATGATCACGCTTTAGAATCGTGTGGTTCTGGTTAAATGGAAGAATTCTCTCTCCCCTGAGGGACTTGTTGATGACAATTAGTCTGTCTGTGTCCATCTGTCTGTCTGTCTGTCCGTCTGTCTGTCTGTGTCCATCTGTCCGTCTGTCTGTCTGTCTGTCTGTGTCCATCTGTCTGTCTGTCTGTCTGTCTGTCTGTCTAGGTTCTGTCCAGTCATCTGATGCACTCCAGCCTTCCAGGACTGACGAGGCTCGAGCAGATGTTCCTGGTGGCTTTAGCAGACACCATTGCAACCACCAGTGCTGAGGTGACCAGCTCCACGGATCAACAGTACACAGGTCGGTACCCTCTGTGTGTGTATGGACGCCATTTTGGCTTCTTATCAGAAGAACTACGATTCCATTTTTAATGTGTAAAGAATTTATTCTTTATGCAGACAGCATGGGCTTTCGGGGTCGTAACCTTGTGATCCTGAGGTTGCGGGTTCGAGCCCAGGCTGTGTCAGGAAGGGCATCTTGCATAAAACAATTGCCAAATCTTTCATGCGAGTTCACTCGCAGTGGCGACCCCTGAAGAAGGGAGCAGCTAAAAGAAACTTACTGTGCAGAAAGTAATGCTAAAGCTAGATACTGTAGCTAATTGCAGCAGATTTGTTTGTGTTTGATTAGCCATGGACCAATATGAAATAACCTCGAGCAAAATGATCAGTTTCACAAAAATAAAACAAAGTTTAAAAAGGCAAAGCATTGTTTATTTGATTTTATTTAAACATAAAAATTTAATTATTGATTCTGCTGATTAAATAACATCAACTATTGATCATTAATTATTATTTTATACTGTAGGTGTGATTGTATATTCTAAGTAAAATGTTTACTTTGTGAGTTATGTTGAAACCTGTAATTGGGCCATGCCTAGATCTGATGTCGTAAGTATTTTGAGGCGTTGCCTTTAAAGTTATAGAAATAAACTTTTATTTTCATTTTGTTGTGAGCTGTCATCAGACACTGGACAAGTTGTAAATTTTCAGTGGATTTTCATCAAACCAGTCGTGTATCTGACAGGAACACAGTTTGAATGAAACACGACTGCAGTAAAATGATGCAGGTGGTCATCTGCAGCATCTCCGGTTCATCTCTCCATCAGATTGATTCAGGTTAAAGCTGCACTTCATACCATAAATATTCTGTCATCATAATATCAGCGAGCTCAGTCTGAGTATCTCACAGCACTCAGACTGCATAAGCTCACACACAGGTCTACGTCCAGCAGCTAACCTTCATGTTCTGCTGCAGATGAAATATCTGGTCCATCCAACGATGGCCTTGATGCCCACACCTGGTTTAGATGATGGTGGTGAAAGAAGAGAAAATGAGGAAAATGTTCTTTTGTTTTTGTAACTCACTGCCATTGGAATATGAAACACTAATACACACAGACCGTGCAGGTTTTTTCTATCAGCCCTAATTCATACATGATCAACTAGAAATTTGGAGATTGTTCCCAAACTGCCAGAGAGGTTCATGTCTTACCACAAAGAACCAGATTTATTCTATTGTTGTTTTCTTTTATCGTTTTTATCATCCCGGTTAGCTTCTGTGTTTACAATATCAGTAACCTTTGTAAAAGATAAAACTCTTTAAAGTTGTCTAAAGGTTATAAACATGAAGACAAACTTTACTTTTCTTGATTGTGTGTTCCTACATCTTATTTAATTTCCAGCTATCAAATCTTAAATGACAAAACCAACCGTGCGTAAACCATTTCTCCTCTCTGTTTATTATCGTCGCCTTTTTTCTCTTAATTTTCTGGCGTATTTATTTAGTCTTGTGCGAGGAGGACATAAGCAGGTTGTTCCAGGGCAGAGTCGGCACAGCCGAGGGTTCAGGGACAGCAGATATATTCTCTGACTGCATGAACTCAAGTGATACAGGAGGGGGTTTATGTCAAACAGGCTGGTTTATTCAAACCGGACTCTTCCTGCTGTTTGTTCAGGTGGCGAGGCTCTGGATGAGTGTGGACTGAGGTACCTGCTCGCTATGCGGCTTCACACCTGCCTGCTCACCTCTCTGCCCCCACTTTACCGCATGCAGCTGCTTCACCAGGGTATGAATCTCAATCATACTTCCACTGTGACAAAACATGAATGTTTCTGACTCTGTGTCTGTCTGTTAGCAAAATATCTCATGAGCCACTGAATGGATTTCAGTGAAACTCAGAAAGAAGTCACTGGATGAACATCAACATGATTCAAGATGGCTGCCACAGCTAATCCATATTAATTTTCCCTAAAGTGGCTTTAGCGCAACCAAATTTACAGATAAATATAAAATCAAACGAGTTAAATTAAGGAAACACACTGACATGAAAACCTGATGGGACTCGTCATGTTTTCTACCGCTGTTTTAGACAAAAACATCTGTAGAAAACGACTGAGAAATCATCAAAATTCTTCCGGTAATTCATAAAATATTTTGCTAACACTACAGCAAACAGTCACAGGAAGGAACATCCTTCATTTTTCCATGTATGGAGGCAGGTGACAAATGTTTTTTCATCTAATAACTCATTTATTTATTTGTATTTAAGAGAATTTGACAAGTAGTTTGGTCTATAGGAAAATTAAAGATTTATTGTTTTATTGTTTACCCCTTGGCTGCTGTAGCATAATTAAAAGACTATTTCCACTAAGACCTTTACTTAGGTTGTTTATTTTGGAGGTTAAACCATGGACTTCCTGTTTGTTGTCTGTGCTGCAGGCCTTTCCACGTGCCACTTTGCGTGGGCCTTCCATTCGGAGGCGGAGGAGGAGCTGTTGAACATGATTCCCGCCATGCAGAGAGGCGACGCGCAGTGGTCCGACCTCAGAGCCGTTGGCGTAGGCTGGTGGATCCGCAACATCAACACTCTGCGCAAAATGGTGGACAAGGTATCAGAGAAGTGTGGAAGAGCAGCATCTGTTTCACAGCTGTCAGATTCTTAGTGTTTGCTGCAGAACTTTATTATTTTAGGCTTCTTCCCTACATACAGCCATCGAAAAATAAACTCCCCCCTCCTTCAGTTCTGGACCAGGACATCTTAAGCCCGGTCTGGTCTTTATCTGGTTGTTATTAAATTGGAACAGAACTGCCAAGTTGTTATTTATGAAACAGAAATAATACTGTTCTGGAGATGGGTGGTGTGGCTATTTTGTTTTAGGCAAATGATTTCCTCAGAAAAATAAATAAAGATCTTTTTCATTTCTCCAGAAACTTTTTTCTCTTTTAAATCTGCTTCGGCTACTGTCCCAGGTTTCGTCCTCTTATGCTACTCTTAGATTCCAGCTTATATTTTTCTACCTTTAACTATGAAGTTAATTGTTTTTAGCTTTTAGCTACCGGTAGTTATTTGCTACTTTTACCTTCTAGGTAGCCTTTTACTTTTAGCATTTAGCTAGTCTTTTGATATTTTTTGCAACTTTTAGCGTAATTCTAGCATTTTGCTAATTTTAGCATTTCTAACCTATTTTTAATATTTATCTAGTTTGCTACTTTTTAAAATACCCTTTTAGCATTCAACTGACCTTTTGCTACTTTTATCATTTAGCTAGCCTTTTGATATTTTTGCAGCTTATAGCATTTATCTAGCATTTAGCTAATTTTAGCATTTAGCTAACCTATTTTTAATATTCATCTAGCTTTTTCTATTTAAACTTTTAGCATTCAACTGGCCTTTTGCTACATTTAGCATTTAGCTAACCTTTTGTTACTTTTAGCATTTAGCTAGCCTTTTGCTCCATTCAGCCTTTAGCTAATGTTTGGCTACTTTTAGCGTTTATCTAGCCTTTTGCAACATGCAACCCTTAGCAATTAGCTTTCCTTATGCTCCTTTTGGTACTTTTGTTACTAACCTTATCTTCAGGTACTTTCAGTGATCCTTCAGCTCACAGCCTAATAATATCTGTTTTTTTCCATGAGGTTTTTTTTTTTTTCGTCATTGAAAATTATTTTTTATGTTTTTGTAATTCAGAGGAAATTCATTCAGTTTATTTTTCTAGTACTGAATTAGTTGAGTATTTGCTGTAAACTCCAGATGATATTTGCAGCTTCTGTTGTGTTTGTAGTGTTTTTTATAAACTGCAGGGTTTGTTTGTTTTTAATCAGTTGGGTAAAGCTGCTTTCCAGAGGAACAACGACCCTTTAGATGCTGCTCTCTTCTACTTGGCCACAAAGAAGAAAGCCGTCCTGTGGGGACTCTTCAGGTTCTCTTTAAATATATTATTATTGTGAACTGGTACTGTTTGTTTCCAGTGAATTTATTTATTTCTGAACCCCTTTGAGGCATGAAGGAGTCTGTTTTTTAATCTTTCAGGTCTCAGCATGATGAGAAGATGACTCAGTTCTTTAAAAACAACTTCAGTGAGGACCGCTGGAGAAAGGCGGCTCTGAAAAATGCCTTCTCTTTGCTGGGAAAGCAACGCTTCGAACAGGCCGCTGCCTTTTTCCTATTGGCTGGTTCCCTTAAAGACGCCATAGAGGTGTGTACATCACACACACACACACAGCTTATTACCTTTGAGTTTTCTCATCTTTGCTGTGTTGACCACAGAATGAAGAAAATGAAACTTCCTGAGTTATAGTTTTCATACCTGCTGCTGAGAGAAGCTCTGCAGCCTTTGAAAATCCTGAAACTATCTTAATTTACTCTGATAAAACTCTTAACCAGCTGTCATATTTTTCCTTGGCCTGGGGTTTCCACCCTCACAGTCAAAATATTCAGACAGATAAGAAACAGAAGTTTGAGCTTTTTTTATTTAAACTGCTTGTACTGGTTGTGGGCCAGCTGAGGACTACACAGAAACATGTCTAATTCAGTCCCATCCAAACAAATCAAATCTAGTTCTATTCAGAACAGTCAAGATCCAGTTTAAACCAGTTTACCTGCAGAATAATCCAATTTAATTTAAAACCATCTAAGACAGTCCAATGAAATCCAGTTATTATTCACTTTATTGCAGTTGAATCTGATTCTCTGGGTACCCTGATGCATGTCCAGTAATCCAGGTAGAAAAATCTAACAAAGCTAAGTCTGATCCTCTGGACATTCAAAAAACAAAACAAAGAAGGGAGCAGCCGAAAGAAGAAGGAAAAAAAAGTATACAATATCAAATGTCAAATTGTTTGTGTTTTGTATCTAACTGTCTCGGTTCAGACGAGTGGGACGGGTCTTCTCCTCCAGACAATAATATGTGAGACACAGCTGGTCCTCAGTCTCATCTAAAAGCAGACAGGTTTAGACGTACCCAGAGGGGTTTATTTTTTTGAATGAGTTTAAAGCAAGCTGAGAAATTAATATTAAAATATGTTTTATCTAACAAAGTTAAGCCAGGTCCTCTGGCTGGTTAAAAAAAACTTGTTGAGACGTTTTGTCTTTAATCCATATTACTTTGTTAGTCTGACCAAGTAATTTGGATCTGACTGAATCTTTTAGAAGGCAGTTTCAATTAATCCATCCAGAGACTTGCATGACTTAACTTAATTAGATTTTTCTACCTGGATTATTGAGCATGCATCAGGATAAAATATATTTTGGTATTTCCTTCTTTTTCCAGTTCTACCAAACTTGTACCAAACCATGATTTGTACATGCCATGAGACGACTCCCCTTGTATATATATAAGTAATATGTTACCGTTTATGTATTGTATTTCATAAAGTGTAAAGTATGCTGATTTTGGATGTTTAGGTGTTGCTGGAGAAAATGGAGGATCTCCAGCTGGCCATGATCGTAGCCAGATTGTACGAATCAGACTTTGAGAAGTCGTCCACCTGCCAGGGCCTCCTTTATGAGAAGGTTCTGGGTTGTAACAGGGACGGCAGTGGTTACCACTGCTCCAGACTGCACCCTGACCCGTTCCTCCGCAGCATCGCCTACTGGATCATGAAGGATTACACCCGAGCCCTGGATACCCTGTTGGAGAGGAACCCCAAAGAGGACGAGAATCCTGGTGAGTGAACCAGAGAAACCGAGACGTGTTCAGTTTGATTCCTTCTCCTGTAAACGCTTGTTTTATCTTGTTTTGTAGATGTGATGGTGAAGTCTTGCAACCCCGTGGTGTTTAGTTTCTACAACTACTTGAGAACCCATCCTTTGATCATTCGGCGCCACTTTGCTAATCCAGAGGGTCCAGCAACAAGCGTGGGTCTGACTGCAGAGAAGAGCAGCGCCGATGAGATCAACCTCATCGAGCGCAAACTCTTCTTCACGACTGCCAACGCACACTTCAAGGTCTTTATCCTGTGGTTAGGTGATAACTAACTGATAATTAACTTCAGTCCCATGACAAGTGTTCATGTTTTTCAACATCTTTATTGTTTTTCTGCTTTCTGTAGGTGGGGTGTCCAGTTTTGGCTCTGGAAGTGCTTTCCAAAATTCCCAAAGTCAGTAAGAAATCTGGATCATCGCCTCTCAGCAACGCTTCGTCGAAGGCGAATGTCAACGCAAACCAGCCGTTAGAAAACGGCACCCGTGGAGGCGGCGACTGGGATGACCCGACAACAGCTGACCACTACAGTGGGGGGCTTGACTGGAGCCAGCCGATGGTCCAGGTGGAGGAAGACGAGCTGAATCTAGACTGGGGAAATGATAAAGATGATGATGAGGATGATGATGAAGATGGAGAAGGCTTGACCATGAAGAAACCGGAGCAGGAAACCAGAGCAGGCTCGAAGAACGGCGTCTCCAAACTGCAGAGAGAGGACTCACAGGTACCATCAAACATTCTTCATACGCTTGTTTTACTTTGTTTATTAAGAGACTGCTGCAACTTTTATTTTCAAAATGATCAAATGTCTTGGTAAAAAACAGCATGGCAATCAGAAAATGGTCAATAAAGCAGAATATTGTTTACCACCATATTTATTTGTCAAAGCAAATACCTTGAGGTTTTCATGTATATAATAATAATAATAATACTGATGTTTAAGGTTAAAAACTGACAGAGTCCAGAAGAATCTCCAAATCACAGAAAACATAATTTTTTTTTTTTTTTTTTTTAAATCGGAGCACCAACAGAAAAGATCAGATCATCTGTGAACTATTTAAAACTTATGTATATTCCTGAAAATATTTTAATTATCAAGAGAAATAGAATAGTTTTTATTTTTATAAGGGAGAGGTGTAAATATTCTGTTTCAAGAGTTTTTTTTTATTTGCTCAAATTATATTTCTTTGTGAAACGGAGAAGTAAAGTGAAAACTGGACTTTGTTTAGTTCTCTCAATAACTGAGTGTTTAGAGTTTAGAAACATTGTTTAGAATATTGCAAGTGTGCGGGAAGAGTTTAAAACACCTACAGGTAGTCCTCGGTTTACAGCGGACTTGATTTACAGCGTTTCGCGTATACAGCCGTCGCGCCCCAGTGACGTCATCACCCCTCGCTGACTTTTTTTGCAGCATTTT
>JARVLU010000599.1:11114538-11127852 GCA_031762415.1 Simpsonichthys santanae | reverse complement strand
TCGGTTTAAGGCTGAATCGGTTTAAGGCTGAGCCGTTAGAACGGATCTCGGCCGTAAACCGAGGACTACCTGTATATATATACAGTACAGTACTGTATATAAAATGATTCCTGCAGTGCACGTACATCAGCTGATCAGCTGCAAGAGTAAGCTTCTCACACAGCTGTGGTCTGCACAGATGTGCTAAATCATTTAAAATAATTTATTTTAAATAAAAATTCCATGTCGATCATCCATCAATCAGTCGTTGTGTGTTATGTCCAATCTTACTTTGAAAAACCACGATAGAGCGAGTCTGTGCAAAATGAACCACTAAGTAGTGAGGCACTGCTGAACATTCTCTAAGTTTGTTGAGGATCAGATTTGAACTTTGCATTAAAACGCATCGTTTATTGTTTGTATGCAGACAGCTGACATTATCTCTTCTTTCTGTGTTTAGGGTGAGTCAGAAGTAGACGTCATAGCAGAGCAGCTGAAATTTCGCGCCTGTCTGAAGATCCTGATGACCGAGCTGCGGACGCTGGCGACGGGCTTCGAAGTCGATGGAGGGAAGCTGCGGTTTCAGCTCTACAGCTGGTTGGAGAAGGAGATCGCTGCAATGCACACAATCTGTAACTACAAGGTAGATTTTCAGAAATGAGCTTCAGATCGGAGTCTCTTTTTCCACTGTACATTCACAGACAATCATCACTCCACAGGTGGAGGGTAAGGAGGAGGGATCAGAGGTGGAGCGAGACCGAACAGCTTCTATAGACATTTCAGACGATGCACTGGAGTGCTCCGAGGCGGGAGCGTATGAGCGTCACCAGATGGAGCGTCGGCGTCTTCAGGCCAAGCAGCAGCATTCAGAGAGGCGGAAGGCCTGGCTGAGGAAGAACCAGGCCCTGCTCAGGGTTTTCCTGTCCTACTGCAGCCTTCACGGAGCCAAGGGAGGGGGGGTGACGTCTGTTCGCATGGAGCTTCTGTTCCTCCTGCAGGAGAGCCAGCAGGTACACGTTAGGGATGGACAGATTCACTGACGTGCACGTCGTAATCCGATATATAGAGCAGCCATGTGTTATGCAGTTTTTAAATTTAGATATCACTTTATTTCTTGTTTGCACCAATAAAATCTGATTTTTTTAATTTATTTGATAAAATGTCTGCAAGAAGGTTTTATTCTACTGCCTATTCCTCATAAATGCAGAAACATGAAACGAGGGTAGTTTGAGCAGAAGTAAATGAATTCTCTTCCTGTGTTTGGCAGGAGACCACGGTGAAGCAGCTGCAGTCTCCTCTTCCTCTGCCCACGACGCTGCCTCTGCTGTCGGCCTGCATCGCCCCCACCAAGACAGTCATAGCCAACCCTGTTCTCCACCTCAGCAACCACATCCACGACATCCTCTACACCATCACAAGCATGGAGACGCCGCCGCACCCTGACATCATCGATGATCGGGTCAGGACTCTAAAGAAATCCTCACTTAAGAGGGCTGAGCGTTTAGGCATTATTTTGTTTGTTTGTTTTCTTCTTCTTAAAGAGAAAATACTGTTCAAACACTGACATTTCTGTTTCTTTTTCTTTGCTCAGGTCAATGCCCTGCACACACTGGCAGCCTCTCTGTCTGCTTGTGTCTATCAGGCGCTGTGCGACAGCCACAGTTACAGGTAATTCTGTTTCAGCAGCATCACTGGTCCAGCTGTCTCTGCTGTGGATGAACTCACTGCTTCGGTCTTTTCTGATTTCCAGCAGTCAGACGGAGGCCAACCAGTTTACAGGGATGGTGTACCAGGGCCTGCTGCTCAGTGAGAGGAAGCGACTGAGGACGGAAAGCATCGAGGAACACGTAACTCCCAACTCTGCTCCTGCTCAGTGGCCAGGTAACCAAACTCTGGCTTTTTCTAAACACTCAGTGGACTGGACGGACTTGGTTACAATAAAACTTGAGAAACTACATTTTCTGCAGAATGAGAGCCGAATGGCAGCTGAAATCTTTTGCAGATGTTGAAATGGAGTTGGTAAAGCTAAAAAAGACCAAACATGAGCTAACTGCTAAAAGACATTATCTAAACCCCAAAAGAAGCAGAACACTAGCTAACACTAGCGTACCGTTGGGTGTTTAGCATATACAGTATTTTAGTTTATATCCTTATTACTGTTTCTTTTACACTTTATATTTTTGCTATTGTTCAATGTAACTGGGACCCTGTGTACATAATTTCGTTCCACCTCATGTACCACATGTGATGAGAATGACAATGAACTTGAACTTGAAAAAAGGCTAAACGCTAAACAAAAGTCCCATCTCCTGAAAAAGCTGAACATTCTGATTTATGAACGTCTAAATGAGCACAGTCTGCAGAAGTAGATTCAAATAAACTATATTTAAACATATATGGTGTGAATTAACATCAGTGTTCAGATTGCACTGGATTAGGAACATATTTATGGATGAAAAGTAGGTCTGAGAGAGAATGTGTGCATCAGAGGGGGAGGAGGAGCTATGTTTTTGCAGAAAGGCAGATGGTGTTCTACAGTCGGAGCTCCGTGGCCTCTGGGAAGGAAATGAAAACACGAATCATACCATCATGCAAATTCTTCATATATGGGCTCTGCTTTGTGCTGGGAACGTGTAGAAATAACTTTTAATCTGTTACATGAGCTCCATGTTCTCTGTCTGCAGGTGTGTCGTCCCTGATCTCACTGTTGACGTCTGCGCGGGAGGAGGACCAGCCGCGGCTCAGCGTGCTCCTGTTTGAAGCCGTCGTGGCCGTTTATCTCTCGCTGCTCATCCACGGTCTGGGCACGCACAACAGCAACGAGCTCTTTCGCCTGGCAGCGCACCCCCTCAATAACCGCATGTGGGCTGCTGTGTTTGGAGGTGGAGCTAAAGTCGTCATCAAACCCAAAAGACCAGAGCTCCCACCAGGTAAAGTCACCTTAATACTTCATCACATGCTCTCCACGTGCGTTTTGTTATGTTTTTATATTTGTTTTTTGTTTTTTTAAACATCCAATCGTTCCATCCCTTTGTGTCTGTCTACAAAACTGATAACCATCTAGTCTTTCCTCTGAAACACAAACACGCTGGAACCTCAGCACAGTCTGGGCCAACAAGGTGAGAAGTCCTGCCGCCATCTTGGGAGGTGCTACGTGGCATCCTTAGTTACTGATGGCAGCATATCCATAAATATTTGAGAATAGTCAAACTTAACCAAGAAACCCTTTTTTTTTGTCAATAATTGTTTTATCATTAGAACCTAACTTGAACAAGTGTGGTTTTACTTTCATCTTTTCCAGTGGACGCTCTGTGAACACCAGGGGTTGGTTTCTAGACCTGTCTGCTCTAATTATGGAGAAAGCTCCAGCTAACTGAAAACATATAATCAATGTCACTTCTATTGTGAGTGAGACAGAAAAGCTCAGTGATCAACGTCTAAATACGCAAGTGCAATATTTCCAGAATTATAAGGAAAATAATTATTTTTTTATTAGTCTAAATGAAAATAACTACAGACATATGTTAGCAGTGCTCTGATTGACTAAGTGAACATGGGAGGGGGCGGTGGGGGGGGGGGCACCTCATGGCTCGATTCACAGCACTGCGATGCAAATCTAAAATGATTATCAGTTCATATCAGTTCATCTATACTAACAATTCAAACGTAATCCTGAATTTCAGACCTAAAAATATGATGGAGGTCCATGTTAGAACTGTGACCTGCGTTCTTCCATGTTTCTACATCTGAAGAAACCTGCAGTCTGACACCTGAGCGACTGCAAAGATCTGCACTCATTGTTTTGTTTAAAACAACAATTGTAGTGACACTTGATTTCTATAATTGTAAAAAATGACAAATTACAGGATAGTGAAAAGGATTTTAGGAGAAATATTTGTTCCAAGAAGTCCCATTCCATCTGGAAGAAAACACAACTGTCACTTTGATGTTGCTTAAAGTTTGTTTCTTAAAGGCTCAAAATGTCTAACATAGACTCTGATGTTATTTTAAGATTGAACACAATGTAAAATTTAGACCAGAATAGTAAAAAACCATGGATGCACCACATTTATTAGAGAATTAACTGACGAAAGCTAAATGTAAATAGTTTTTATAACAATGACACAAAATGAAGCTGCACAGTGGGACAGAAAGTTTCTCCTCACTTATCATCAACAGGTGGTTTTCATTATTTATAATTAGCCGTTAAACACAGACCACCTGTGAAATCAAACAAATTCAGTTTTTTCTAATCATCCCATTGTAAGTAAAAGCTGCCTGTCAGTTTCCTCCTGCGTCCTGCAGAGCTCGTCATTGATTAGTGCCACTGCTGATGAAGAGGTTTAAAGATGAAGGACATCAGTTTAGAGTTTGACCACAGATTTGTCCTCGAGTGACAAAAGTGCCTGGAGCTCCTCGTATCGGCTCCAAACTGGTCGCACAGATTTCTTGTCAAACTTCTGAGTGGCTCCTTGTTTTAAAGCCAAAGTAATCACAAATCAGTGCCTTGGTTTTGTTTTTGGCCACAAACAGCTGACTGCCACAGGCGGAGGACAAACAAATCAACAAATCTGTATGAATATAATATTAATCGTCCGTTGTTTACTTGAAAGTAGCTGATTAAAACATTTTAGCCTGTCGCCCAGCCATGATCAGAGTAGCACCTACCAAGATGGCGTCCATGACTCTTGCCCAGCGGCGCCTCCAGTGTGTTTGTGTTGCAGTGGTCCTGTCCTATTGATGCTGCCACCGGTGTGTAGTGTCTTGTGTGAGTGTGCCCTCTGCCCTGTGTCCCAGTGCCAGCTGAGTTTGAGGCAGCCAGGCCTGAAGAGCCTCAGGAGACAGGAAGACCTGAGCAGGGCCGCCTGTCCCCAAACCCCACTCCCACCCCAGCTGAAACCCAGCGCCCCAAACGACCCCCTCCTCCTGTTTCAAGGGGAGCGGGGCCGGGCGCTGTGGCACCAGCTCCTGAGGCCCGCTGTGAGTAACTGGGCTGGTGGATTGCAGTGCATGGTACAGGTTTGCGTTGTTGCAGATGCTTGACTCTTCTGTCGATCTTGTGAAGCTGCTGCTGAATGAGCACCAAAGCTAGCTAGCGCTAACAGGAACATTTGAGCTCAATGTTATGAAAAGCCAGCAACCATGTGTGTTTGTGTGAGAGTGTGTGTGCACTTGTATGTGTATTTTGCATTGCATGTTCATGATGAAATGTCCTTTCTGTTCATTTTGTTGTTTTACATAACAGCTGGGCCTAACGAGGAGTGTTCAGTGGCCGAGGCTGAGCAGCCCTCTGAGACTAAATCTGAGTTTGAGACTAAACCAGGTACTCCTCCAGACGGTTTTAGGACCAGTGAACCACTGCCGTACAGCTCAAACTGTGACCTTTTTTTTTAAACCCCAATGCTGAAAACGTTTGGATGTTGTTTAGACGTACATAAAAACCAAATGCAATGATTTGCAAATCTCAGAAACCCCAATTTTTTTTTTTCAAAGTGGAGCCCAGTAAACGTATGAAGTGTTTAAACCAAGAAATTGAGTCAGTTTTAGGAAAAACTGAGATTATTTTTTTTATCTGATGTTGCCAACGTTTCTGTTTAAAGTTGTTCAGCTCCACACTTCCTCTGAGAAGACTCCTGTCTTCTTTCTACAACAGTCTGTAAAGACCAGGACCTGAGGAGACCAGTTGTTGGAGGTTTTGTCCCATTCTGGTCTGATGGTAGAACTCGAGCTGTCCTTCAGTCCTGGATCTTCTCTGCTGAATGGAGCAGATGTTCTAAAACCAGCAGATGTTTTCCTGCATTGATGGAGTCTTTCCGGATGTGTCAGCTGCTCATACCAGAGGCACTAATGTATCCCTATACCATCAGAGAGGCTGGCTTTAGACCTGTGAGCTGATACCAGGCTGGATGGTCCCTCTCCTCTTTAGTCCAGAGGACTTGGTGTCCGTGGTTTCCAAATAGAGCATCAGATTTGGACCCGTCTGACCACAGAACAGTTCTGGACTTCACCTCATTCCATTTAAAATGAACTCTGGTCCAGAGAAGACTGCAGCGGTTCTGGGTGATGTTCACATCTGTGAACAGAACCTGACCTGGTTTAATGCAGTGGCCCCTGAGGGCCTCGTTCTTTGAGCTCAGATTTCTACAGATTCTTCTAATCTGTGGATCAGATTATGATCTGGAGATGATGGAAATTAAAGTCTGTCTTCAGGAACTTTATTCTGAATATTTCCTCTAGTTTTAGACAGAGTCCTGAACCTGTGCTCATCTTTACTTCTGACAGTCTCTGACTGACCTGCTGATGATAATTCACCTCATCAGTGACTAGATGTTCCTCCTGGTTTTGATCCGGACCTCTGACTCTTTAGTTACTCCTGAACAACTCTTTCAGACGAGTTGCTGACATCATATATTCAACATTACCTTGTTTTTTCTAAAAGGTTTAAACATTTTATTAGTTTAGTAGTTTCTGTTATGAATCAGCGTTTATATAATTTGCGAATCATTGCATTTTTTATGCCCGTTTTACACAACGGCCCAACTTTTTCTACATTAAGGCCGTAGAATGAAAAGTTAAAAATAAGGTGATTGTAAGTTGTAGTGAAGTTAAAGTTTTCACATGATTCAGCTTTTAAAATTTGTACAGAAAGTGTATCCAGAGTTGCACTTTCATGAAAATATATTGACAGAACGTGGCAGTGTTCATCCATAATCACGAGGACTCAGTGCTCAAGTTTCTTTTGCGTGCGGTGAAGATAGGAGCTGGCATTCAGATAGCACCACTCTGTCATGTCTGAAGCAGCTCTCGACAAGGCCGAGAGGCTTTTGAAGAGCTGCTTCTGAGCCGGGTCCACCTCAAACGTCTCACCGTTGAAGGGAATCACTTGGTGAAGCTGCACTCTCACTTTCCTGCCACAAACACACGGCTTCTTCTAAGGATACTCAATTAAAGCTGATGGGCACTTGTTTTAAACAATGCTCCTCTTCGTCTGTGCTCGTGTGGTCCTGTGTGCATTTAGCTCCTCTCAGTACATCAGTTATGTTCTGATTGAGTTGCGTGATGGACCGTGTTGTATCTGTGTCTAACCGCTGTCTGTTCTGGTCTGTGTGTTGTTTCGTCTGGTCCAGTGCCAGAGGTAGTCACCCAGGATGATGGTGCAGGTTTGTGTCTTGCCCCGTGTGTCCATTCTTCTTGTTTGTGTGTTTGAATTGTTTATTTTCCTAAACGTGTTTATTGGTGTCAGTAAAGACCCAGAACCTGATGCAGGTATTTCTGACAGGTGTGGATGCTCTTCTCCTGATTTGTATTTTCTACCTGGTTTTTGAGGTGAAAATGAGGACGACTCTCAGCTCGTCCTCGTTTTGTGTGCAGCCTCCGGCTCATTTACCGTTCCAGCGTTTACCATGAACCCTTTGCTCCTGTCCCGCCTTCCAGCGACCCCCCCTCAGCCCCCAGCGGAAGACGTGGATCGTTACAGACGTAGGTTCAACATGAGGATGCTGGTTACCAGGCAATCTGTGAAGGAGACCCCCGCCACCCCGCCCCCCGTGCCCACAGAGAGACCCACCTACAAGGAGAAGTTCATCCCCCCAGAGCTCAGCATGTGGGATTATTTTGTAGCTAAAGTAAGACGACAAACGAACACCTAAAACTCCAGAAAGTCATTGATCACTCCAACTGCTGATCTCGTTGGGTTTTCCATATTTTTGTTGTTTCCTTCCTCTCAGCCCTTCCTGCCGCTGTCAGACAGCAACGCCTTGTACGATTCAGACGAAAGTGGAGCCGAGGATGATGAAGACGACGATGCCTTCCTCTCTGACACACAGATAACGGAGCATTCTGATCCCAACTCCTACAGGTAGAGTCCATCTTCCATGTCCGACCCGGTTCTGATGTGTGTGGTTTGTATCTAAACCTGTCTGTCCTGTCTCAGCTGGGCTTTGGTCAGACTGGTCATGGTGAAACTGGCTCATCACTACGCTAAGAACTTCATCCCTCTCACTGGTCTTGACTTCACAGGTACGCTCTGACCGCTTAATTGATCAGAAGTACTTTTTAAAACTTTATCTAAATTCAAACTTCCATCCAACCATTATCTTTACCTGCTTCATCCTTTCCGGGTCACAGGGATCACTGGTTCCTATGTCCAGAGGCAGGGGACACCCTGGACAGGTCTCCAGTCCATCACAGGGACACACAGAGACAAACGAGACAGACAGACATTCACTCTCTCACACCTAGAGACAATTTAGAGTTACCAATCAGCCAAACATGCAAGTTTTTGTTCTGTGAGAGGAAACCAGAGTACCTGGAGAAAACCCACGCATGCACGGAGAAAACATGCAAACTCCACCTAGAATGGCCCCCCCAGCTGGGATGTGAACCAGAGTAACCCACTCACTGAGAGGCAGCAGCTCTACCAACTGAGCCACATGCCACCCTAAATTTAAACTATTATAAATATATTTTAGAATCTACAGCCGTGGGAAAAACAAAGTCCACTTCCTTCAGTTCAAGGTTTCAGGACATTCAATCTGATCAGATCTTTATCAGGTTCTAACCTCAAGTGAACAAAAACAGCTGCTGGTTAAATGATCATCATCAGGAGGTTCTGCTGCTCTGCAGCATGTTTTAACACGTGTGCTTTAATAAGACCCCAGGATGGAAAGACATCAGCAATAACCTCAGATAAAAATGTTTGCTGCCCATAAATCTGGGATAGGTCAAAGGTCATTTCCAAACTATCTGGAGTCCATCGTTCTACAGAGATAAATATTATTTACACATGAAAAAACATTTCAGACAGCTGACAATCTTTACAGCTGATTCACCCTGAAGGACAGACTGTGCACTGACTCTATAGGCCTCAGTCAGCAGGTCAAAGGTTATGACCTCCTCACTCAAAACAACATGGTTGCACGACTTAGGTTTGGAAAGTTTCATCTGAAGGAACCACAAGACTTCTGGACCAGAACCAGACAGCTCCTCCCAGCTGTCAGCACGGTGGCAGAGGCTGATGGTTTGGGCTCCTGTCAATCTCTGAGTGACCAGGAACTCCTCTGCAGAAAGAGGGTGGACTGTTTCTTCTCATGACTGATCCTTTGTGTTGATTTAGAACAATTTGTTGTAAAAATGTAAAACTCTTTCTTTGTGTTTCCATCACAGACCTTCCAGTCACTTCTCCTCTCAGCAACGCTGTGTTTAAGACTTTAGAGAACTGGGAGCAGCTTCTGTTGGAGCGGATGAACAAGTTTGATGGCCCACCTCCCAATTACATCAACACCTACCCCACTGACCTGAGCGCAGGAGCCGGACCTGCCATCCTGAGACACAAGGCCATGCTGGAGCCAGACAACACCCCGTTCAAGTGAGCCCATAAATCTGTACAGAATCTTAAATCACTCTGACCTCGTTTGAAGCTTTATTTTAATTTTTTTGTCTTTTACATTCTTTCCTCCAGGACTAAGAACCATCAGTCCTTTCCAGTTCGACGTCTTTGGCATTTCCTGGTCAAACAGGAAGTTCTTCAGGAAACGCTGATCCGTTACATCTTCACTAAGAAAAGAAAGCAGAGTGAGGTCAGCAAACTGCTTCTATAATAAAAACTCCTCATTTAAAAGTCTCAGAACACACAGATACAAAATAAACTGACCTGTGTTTTATCTCAGGCCTCTCACTTCTAAAGTCATAGGAGAAAAAAATGTCCATCACCATATTATCTTGGACACAAATTTTGGCCCACTCTTCTTTACATCGTTGGGTTCTGCTCTGCTCTCTGAAGGTCCACCACAGCGTTTGAGTCAAGTTGAGATTCTGGACACTGACTGGACCTTTGCAGAACCTTGGTTCTGTTCTTTATGACCCTTTTTGTTGTAGATCAGCTGCTGCGTTTGGGATCATGGTTCTGTTGGACCCAGTTTGGTCTGAGCTTCTGCTGTTGAACAAATAGACCCACATTTGACTCTAGAACCCTTTAGTTTACAGAGGAGTTCCTGGTCCATTCAGTGACTGACAGGAGCCCAAGCCATCAGCCCTCCACCACCATGCTAATAGCTGGGAGGAGCTGTTTGCTGCAGTGCATTATGGGTAAACATCTGTCCTCTGGTCTGGTTCTGGTCCAGACATCTTGTGGTTCCTTCAGATGAAACTTTCCAAACCTGTCGGGCAGCCATGTTGTTTTTAGAGAGAAGAAGCCATGACTTTTGACCTTTGACCTGCTGACTGAGGCCTGTAGAGTATGAGATGGTGATCATTGTACAGCCTGACCTTCAGGGTGAATCAGCTGTGAAGACTATCAGCTGTCTGAAATGTGAATCATCTTTCTTTCTATAGGATGTTGGACTCCAGATAGTTTGGAATTCACCTCCAACCTTTTTTAGATTTATGGAGCAGCAGCTGCTTCTTTGGGGTCTTTGCTGATGTCTTTCCATCTTGGCGACGTCTTAAAACGCACCTGTATGTTCCACGTCAGAGGTGTTCCCACTGAGGATCAGTCCATCAGCAGCTCCTGAGCCTCTGAGATCCCGTGGGAGCAGTTTTTCACCCCCAGCTTCAACAGTTCGGCTCTTGTTTCATGAATAACGACTCGGTGGAATCTGATGTGAGATGTTGTGCATTAGTCAGATCAGAATCATTTTCGGACCTGAGAAAGACCTGATCAGTTTTGTTAAGTCTCAAAACTCCAGAACTGAAGGACAGTGGACTTTGTTTTTCCCATGACTGAATTGAGGTCTTTGATCTGATTATTTGCTCCAGTAAATAACGGCCCCTCTTAGAAACATTGATGACTTCGGGGCTTTTTGAACCAGAGATCTCCTGGTCTTAACACAGAGTTGTTCAGTGAGGGCTTATCTGTGTTGGGTTTGTATTTGTTGCTGTGATCATCTTTGCTTTGACTCCTCAGACATCTTTAATCAAGCACAAATCAGATTGCTGCCTTCTGTGATGTCTGCAAATATTTATGAATATTACATTACAACCACCCATTAAAAACTGTCTCTTTAGCTGCTGGTTAAAATACAGAGAAAGTGACATGACTGATGTCTCACGGTTGGTTTCTCGTTAATTCAACAGGTTTTGGGAGTAGACACATTTCATATCTCCGTTCTAATGAAGAGGATTTAGAAAAACTGTTTAGAGTTAATCTCAGTCTAAAGTTTAATTTACTGAACAACAACACAATGAAGTCCCGTCAGTCTTCTTCATTTCTGTTTCATTTCATGGTTTTATTTTTCTGTTTGTGCATGTGTGTTTGTGTTGTGCCATGTTGTGTGTCTGTGTTCCCTCTGAGTGTTGTGTAGTCTTTAGAAAACCATGTGGACCGTGTAAACCCAAACTGCGTAGCCGGAGCTAGCAGTCCGTATAAGGTACTACCGTTTTCTGTACCAGCCCAGGCCCGGGTCCTGTCTCTTCTTCTGTTTCAGAGATTCACTGCAAAGCCAAGCTTGAAGGAGCAAATACAGGAAGTGTTGAAAAATGTAGTCTGCAATTTTGGTTGGCAGGTAATGTTTGAGGGTTGGCACCAAACTGGGTGAAGCACTGGTTCCTCCTCTCCAGCTTGGCCACACGGTGACTTCTCTGTTTGTTTGTTTATTTGTTTGTTGGCATAAAACCTCTGGACTCTGAGGCTTAACATTTAATCATTTCCTGCAGGACACTTGTCGACAGTGAGACATTTATCTCCCGTCCGACCCTTGAGAATAACCCTTTGTGTCTCACTCCTCCCTCCTCTCTAGCTGCACTGATTCTTGCGGGTCCAAAGCGGCAATAGATGGACTAACTTGCATGCTCAGTGTTGGTGCTGGAAGGCTTTTGTAACGGTGCAGGGTGCCATCGCTGAGAACGTCTACAATCAGATCTTTCAATATTTACAGTAACTCTGTGATCATATCACTCTCTTTTCTTTAGTTCTATCTTTTCACTAAGAATCCTTTTAGAAACAACTTGATGCTCCAAAGCAACTGTTTGCCAAAATAATTAAATAATATTGATTACTAATAATCGTCTAAGCAATAAACTTTTCACTTCAAACCTTTGCACGGTCTCTCCTCAGCTTTAATTCACTGATGTTTTTGTTTTTGTTGTTTGTTGTTCAGGTTGAGGCAGATCTGGGCTACCCTGGAGGAAAGGCTAAGATCATCCACAAGGAGTCTGATATCATTATGGCATTTACCATCAATAAGGTCAGTTGTAGCTTGTACAGAATTAAAAGAACTGAAAAAAATATTTGTAGTTTTTTTTTTAATTATTATTATTATTATTATTATTTTAACATTTTCTGGAGGTTTCCTATCAAATAGATTTTTCTATTTTTTTATTTAACCTTTATTTTAAAATTTCAAGAGAGCTCTGTTAAAGATGGCGTACTGTTAGAAAGATACAAACTAATGATTACTAGTATCATAATCAACATAAAACAGTTCAGAATCAACATAAAACAGATCAGAATAATGTAAAACAGGTCAGAATCAACAACAAAATGAGTCAGAATTAATGTAAAAATGAGTCAAAATTACATAAACCATGCCAAATTCAATGTAAAACGAGTAAGAATCAAGGTGAACAGGTCAGAATCAATGTGTAACAGGTCAGAATCAATGTAAAACCAGTCCGAATCACATAAAACAGGTCAGAATCAACAAAAAAAAAAAAAAGTCTGAATCAATGTAAAACGAGTCAAAGAATCAATGTAAAACGAGTCAAAATTAAATAAAGCATGCCAAATTCTATATAAAACGAGGGTTGAAACAGGTCAGAATCAACAAAAAAACAGATGAGCCTCCATATCACACACGTCAGGATTAACTTGAAATAGTTAAGAAACAACAGAAAACAGGTCAGAGCCCACATCACGCATAGAATCAACAGAAAACAGATGAGCCTCCTCATCACACATGTCAGAATCAATGGAAAACAGGTCAGAGTCCACATCACACGTCAGAATCAACAGAAAGCAGATCAGAGTCCATATCTAACAGTTCAGAATCAGTGGAAAACAGGTCAGAGTCCACATCAGACAGGTCAGAATCAACGTGAAACAGGTTAGAATCAACAAAAACAGTTCAGAGTCCATGTGACAAGACAAAATCAACAGAAAACAGGTCAGAGTCCACATCACACACGTCAGAATCAACAGAAAGCAGATCAGAGTCCACATCGCACATGTCAGAATCAATGGAAAGCAGATCAGAGTCCACATCACACACGTCAGAATCAACAGAAAACAGGTCAGAGTCCATATCTAACAGTTCAGAATCAATGGAAAACAGGTCAGAGTCCACATCAGACAGGTCAGAATCAACGTGAAACAGGTTAGAATCAACAAAAACAGTTCAG